>JAYMSW010000052.1:0-35107 GCA_036897725.1 Erodium texanum
AGATAGCTGCCAAAAAGCACAAGCCAGAAAACACAATATGTGCACCGGCCACACCTTCGTAACTCCAGATACCCGGGTGACAGTCCCTCCTGTGATACTCCAACCACCCCACGAATTGGTTATTCCTAAACGAGTCATGAAAGGTATAACGAACATACCCTGTCTCCACCCATATATTTAGTTAGGGATCAAGAACAGGGCCCTATATATAATAATGGGGTCAAAAACGGCCAATTCATATAAAGCCGAAGTTTTCAAGTTGCCGGCCTTTTTTTTCCAGCAACTAGAGCCGTATGCATTATATGGACAGAAAGTAAACGGCCAGGATCATTCAATACAACCGTATGAACACGATACCAAGGCAAACCCATAGAAATACCCCTTCTATCAATGGAAAATAGGCACTATAGGAACTTTATTGCATTGGAAAAAGAAAAACGGATCTCCTCTTTTGTTGTCTTATTGTCTGGCATGTTCTTGGAACCCTTTTTTTTGATAGGGTGATTTCATTGCCCATTTCCAGAGAATGAATACCCATTTTACCTAAGGGGCATTCGAACCCTAACCTAAAGGGAATTGTGAGAAAGACGTAGCTTTGAAAGACCAACAATTTCTTTTTTTAAGCAATTGAAATACATTACTCCTTCCACAAGTGGACTTAGTAGCGAAAGTCTTTGAGAGTAGGGGTCCATCTTTATACATACTAAGTTACAAAAAAGAAATCCATAATGCTGATAGACTAGTGATCGTTGCACTCTTCCTTGGTAGCAAGGTAAGCAAGGCTACTTAGCGTACTTCGTCCTATCAAACATGCTTCTTTCTTTTGACAACCTGTCCCGGCACTGCCTCATAAAGGTGGAGAAGGATCAGTCCCCCTCTCTTCTCTATTGGGCTACTCTTTCTGTTGGGTGAGAACCAGAAAAAAAGGAAAGAGATCAAAATGCTGTGGACAGATCCTGCTTCTCACGCTTGATTGCTTTCAAGAGAGACCGGAATAGAACTCTTTGCATCAACTCGTTAGCTATCGAACTGACTTCCTTTACTGGTAGTGGATAAGAGAAATTGCCTATACTATATAAGATAGGGTCTCTTGCTTAAGCTGCTTACTCCTTCTGCCTATAGATAGATACCGGAGATATAGATATAAAGGAAGCGGCTGAACTACTTATTTAGAGGGAGAAGGAAAGGAACTAGCCCTCTCTCTATCTGATAAAGAAATGTCTAGCTAGGAGAGATGCAAAGAAGAGCTAACCGTTCAACTTCTACTCCTATTCCCTACTCCCTCCACTATAGACGAATGCCCATCTAGGCAATCTAGCACCAACTAACTGCATAGTAATAGTAGCCGAGCCCTTTTAGAAGGAAATGAAATGGTAGCCTGGCTAGTGACTTCTCTGGATGGCTTGATGCTCCCATGCTGCGCTTCCCTTACTCAATATAGGGCAGCTAGAACGACTAAAGGTTCCGTGCTTATCAAATCGTTGGGAGGCCGACGACTACATAAGAATTTCGTGACTAGATCCAACATACGGCTAGCGCGTATCGATGCGGGGCTATGAGATAGAAGAACAGGAAGAAACGAATCAATTTCAGGAAGATCGTCCTTCAATGCGGCACTTCCCATCCCCTTCTTGCCCAGTATAGTTGGCCTAATCTAAAGCGGATGAAGTTGAGAGTCAACTGTGAATGGTGCGTTAGGATAGTATGTTAAGACGCGTCCAAGCCAAACTTTGAGGGTTATTACTTTCTCCAGTCGATAAAGAGCAAGCGATACATATGAGCCCGCTGCTATGGGAGGTTAGAACAAATCAACCACTATCACTATCCTGCTCTAAAAGGGCTGGACAAATAAAGAGCCCTTCTTTCATCAATTAGGGGTAACATAGTTAGGGCCAACTTGTTCACTGAATGAATCCAATTTCAATTCGTATAGACCCTTACTTGCCTTACCTTCAACGGCTTAAGCGAGGAAATCATGGTAGTCTTTGAATTGGGATTATTGGGAACCCGGGTATAGAGCATTTTGACTAAACCTTAGTCTTCTAAGCCCTTTAAAGAGGGAATACCCAAATAGATCGCAACCTTCGCATCCCATTTTTTTTCTGTGCCAATAGGCTCACTTGTAAAGGTCACACTTCTTGAAATATGCTTTAAATATGCCCACTTTTGCCCCAGCCTTTATCAACTCCACTCAATCAGTTAAGACTTCACAACTTCCGTCGCCTTTCAGCACCTTGCTGGCAACTAAGTCACAACACTTAGAGGCTAGGCCAACACTTTGAATTGGGGTAGAGTTGCCTCACAACAAATAATATTGTGGGGTATTCGTATTCAATCACAACGATTTGGATGAGGCAAGGAAGGAATTAGTTGGAGGTCACAACCGACTGAGTAGGGGTCGATAGCCCTATTTATTAAAGCGAATGAAATCACTTAGATAGAAGAATGTTGGATGACACGCCAACATATAATGGGCAAGGAAGAATGAGTTGGAGTTTGCCCGGCACGGCAATAGGAGGCCTTAAGGAGCCCAATTATGTTAGTTGGGAGGGATGGCTGAGTGGCTTAAGGCATTGGTTTGCTAAATCAACATACAAGCAGATTGTATCATGGGTTCGAATCCCATTTCCTCCAGCACTCCCCACACTTGGAACCCTATCCTAAGTGCCGGGGGCGAAAAATGACGTAACGTAATAGAAAGAAAAGAAAAAGAAGAAGCTCTTGCGTATTTTGAGTAAGGGACCCCCTTCTAAATAAGGGCGACCCAACCAAGAATGGGAATGAGTTGGAGTTGTAAGACGAAGGAGTTGATCTTAGGCCTGGCACTTAAGCTCCCTTTTCTGAAATGTTGGAATTAGCACTTGAGCTTCTATTATAGTAGGGTGACCTTTCCGTCAGTCTTTGGGCCCAAAGAAGACCAAGCAGCAGCCTTGAATGAGGATGTAGAGGATGATGCAACTACTTTCCTTACTGAACTGCTTACCGGAACTACTTTTCCTTCACTTAGAAAGCGAGACAACAAAGCATTTCTTCTTCAATCAAAGCCCAACCTTTAAAGGATTGATGAATTCCAATGGGATAAACAGCACTTGAAGGGCAACTCTTTTTCTTCTCTTATCCAACAATTGGCCTGGAATGCTCATAACTACCATATATGGAAGGAGAAGGTGCGAAAAGATTGCCTGCTCCCACTTAGTCATTCAGCTTGTGTGGAGGGGAAGAAGGTTGCAAGTGTAGCGTATAGTCTCTTAGTTGGTCTAACATGGCTCTTCGCTGCACCAGTAATAAAGAAATGGCGACTTCACTTATTGCTCGATCCGGAACCTATTTTGATAGCACCTTTTCTTCCTATTAGTAGGTCTTATTGCCCGTTAAGTTCCTCTTCTGGTAGTCTAGTTGTCGTTTTGTTTTGAGCGGGTGAACCCATGTTCTATCTCGTAGTCACTTAAGCGGCAGAGTTTAGAATTAAAGCCTCAAATGGCCCATTATGTTAGGGGAGTTGCCTTTGGCTTCTGAACCTCTGAAACTGGACTGGAGCAAGCTACCAAGCTCCTCTTCCCCCGAATCACTACTAAATGAAATGGCGGCGTAATTGAAGTGAAATCTTTTCGATATTTCTTCTCCTCATCTTCCAGGCGAGTAAATAAATACCTCACCTGATGGTCGATTGGCCCGGCACCTTTCTTTTTATATAGGGTTAGGCACTTCCCCCTCATCCAACTACGAATAAGATCGAGAGGATAGTACCCACTTTTTCGTAAAAGAAATGGGCCATCTTCGTATTATTTGGATGCATCGCTGAGTCTCCATCTTTACTCACTGTAGTGGACTCTCGTAGATCAAAAACCTTCTTATTGAAGAGATTCCCGTTCTAGACCAAGGCTTCATAGGCCTATAGTCCATTCCCAGCGAAAGCCACTGGTTACGCATAAGTCCCTTATCACCACATTCTAATAGGGGAAAAGCATTCACTCGCTCGCCTATGAACGACAGACACCAGCTAGAGAAAGCCAAAACCGAGGACTAGAAACTGGAAAGCACCTAGCGTCATACTCGCCATTGCCCGGTTCTTCTAGCGAATCCTATGAATGGAAATGACAGATAACGAAAGCCATTAAGAAAAGCAAGTTGTCCATCCGCTTCCTAGACTAGTATCTCCTTGTCTTCCTTGTTGAGGACTACAAGACAGACTCAATCAGCATATACCCTAAACATTAATTAATAAAAAAGGGAAAAGGAAAGAGGAGAAGCAGGGGCCTAACATAGATAGGGCCTGAATGGACGAGACGAGAAAGACAATTATAAAGAATGGGACTAAAGCCACTTTTTTAGATTCTATTCTTTAATATAGCAATAGCATCAACATGACAATAACTTTCATCCAACTAGTTTTATCGTAATAGAAGAAAAAGAATAAGAACGCCCAAAAACTCCCATTTCTTTTTTGGTTGGACCAACCCAACCAGCAATTGTAGACAAGTCTTTCTTCATTTTTTTGAAAGAAGCAGAACCCTATCAAAAAAAAGGGGAAAGAAAATAGGACAATTATGCCATTCAGAAGAAGTATTCTAGAAAGGGAAATACTCTTACGAGAAAGTGGAGAAGGGCGAAGGGGTCGTTCACATTTTATCTCATTCCATTCCAGTGGCTCGACCAGTAGGCAATCGCGAAAACTCAAAAATCCATGGTTTCCCGGCAGCACCCTATTTAGCGTTAGCGCAACTTGTTTCGGAAACCAAAAAAGGGTTTTCGAATATCTTGAAAAAAGTCCAGGTCCTACTCGTCAATTGTATTGGGACGAAAAAGCAGCAGATAGGTTGGAGTTATTACCTTCATCTTCTGGGGACTCCACGCACCAGGATCCGCTTTCACTATACGGGCAATACCGATCCACTTTAGTATCTCATATGGATGTAGAAAAAGCTTCTCATTTGGATGAATTGGAAACGTCTCTTTTCCATTTCTATTTACCTAGTTCATATCTTTCTTTCGTGTGTTCCCGAAAAAAATAGCGTAACTAAGACTGTTATGACTGTTATGTTGAACCTAACAGCTTAAGTATGGATTGTAGCTCTATTCAATCAGCTCGTACCCCTCAAAAAGGAAGGGGCCCCCTTCCGTCAATGTGCCCTTTCAGCCTGCATTCGCGCCTCCCTTAGTCTAACAACATCTAAGGACTACTTACTTCATCTGACTCTTCTTAGTGGATGAAGAGGAAGCAACAGACACTAACTAATAAGCTAAGTTCTTCGAATGAAGTTGAAAAGTGGCGAACGGGGCTTGTGTTTTATTGTTCCAATAAGTCGTTTCCATCTAGGTTTGTGAGCTTACTTACCCTATCCTAAGTAAGGGAACTTCCAGTCGCTTTTTTTTTAATGGCAAAGCTCCAATTCGAGACCTGTAGTTGCGAAATAGTTTATGATCGGGTTAGTTAAAAAGGAAGTTTAGAATGATAGATTGTTCCATTATGCCGAAGTTAACAAGCCCTAAATTATCTATTTCGTGCAAGCCATCAGATTAAGGTTTCTCTCCGCTTTGACTTCATAGCATGAAGGGTTATGCTATCTATTCATGAGGCCATGGCCGCCAGAGCGTAATGCTCGATAAACGCCCCCTAAAAGAAATAGGGTCTCAACAGGCGAATCGCTATTTTACTACCAATCACAAATTTCGTGGTGGACGCAGTATTCATATTGGAAATTATGATCAAGGATTTTTCTACCAACCACCAACTCATTCTTAAACCCCCCCTGCAACATTTTTCAAATACAAAAGTTCAAGACCTTCTCACGAATTAGTAAATTAGGCAGGATTCCTTTGTATAGAATAAGAAAGAGTGAATGTTGAAATTTCATCGTAAATGGGAAATACTTAGAAAAAGAAAAATACGGGTACGGGAGCGAGAAAAAAGATGCAGGGTCGGGTGTCTACTTGGTTAGTCAAGCATGGGCTAGTTCACAGGTCGTTGGGTTTCGATTATCAAGGGAACAAAAAAAGCCCGAGGATTGGTATTCCATTGCTGTCATTTTCTATGTATATGGTTACAATTATCTGCGTTCCCAATGTGCTTATGATGTAGCCCCTTACTTTAAAAGGCGGACTCTTGGCTAGTGTATACCATCTTACGAGAGTAGAATGTGGCGTGGATCAACCGGAAGAGGTATGCATAAAAGTTTTTGTTCCAAGGAATAACCCTGGGATTCCGTCCGGGGTTTGGAAAAGTTCGGATTTTCAAGAAAGGGAATCATATGATATGTTGGGAATCTCTTATGATAATCATCCACGGCTGAAATTTGAATGCCGGAAAGTTGGATAGGATGGCCCTTACGTAAGGATTATATTGCTCCCAATTTTTATGAAATACAAGACGCTCATTGAATGAATGTGAATGAGAAGAAAGAAAGGTCCCTCGAGCTTTATTAGTAGTTAGACGAGTGCTCAGATCAATACCGAAACACATATAGAGTGCCTGGCCTTTAAGCCCGAGAATGTCACAAAGAAAGAACACAAGCAGGAATCCCAGCACCGAATCCATACCAAAGGTCTCAAAGAGACGATATACACCAAAAATACATTAGGAGCACTCATTCCTTGTACCCGGGGAACTGATTCATAAGGAAGGGGATCTACACCAGAAAAGGAGTTTACGGCCGGTTCCCATATAGACACTTTCACTCACATTGCTTTAGTACTCTTCTTACTAAAGAAGAAGACTTACTGAAAGAGGGAGCAAATCCGTCACTGGACGAGGAAGGAAAGGAAGATCTGTACAAGAAAGAAAGTAGATTAGAAAGCGTTAACAATACTATCAGACCAAGAACAGAACTGCTGGAGGAACAACTACCTAAGGCTTAAAATGACATAGAATAAGTGGAATCTCATACAAACTGTGAGGGAGGTGGTTAACCGGTGCTTAGAGAACTACCTGGGATGCTTTACAAGCGATAGACCAAGGGAATGGGTACGTTGGTTACCATGGGCAGAATAGTGGTACAATACCACTTCTCATTCGGCAACCAAACAACGTTTGAAGTGGTATATAGGCTCCCACCAAGACTGATACCTACCAAATAGGCTGCAAAGAATTACCTTAGTACTCCAACTCGCTCAAAAGCAGAATGATTAAGGCAGCATTAGCAGCACTTACGACTGAACAATTTTTTAATTAGCATCTGGGCCAGGACCGATTGGTCGGGTGGAAGCAGCATATCCTTAATAAGTTTCAGCAGCACGCACCTTCCATCCCTGAGCTAACCTCCTCTACCACCTTTCTATATGCCCGAGAAGTCAGTCTGCGCAATCCGCAATCATTAACCCGGCTCTGCACTACTTCTTCTTAAGAAAGGGGCGTCTGTATTCACTTTCATTCAGACCCGAACCCTCGCCCCTTTTGTCCTTTCTCACCTTTACAGAAGCATCCATGATCTTGTGACCAAAAACCTTTCCTACCTTCTGATAGACAGCTTTCACTGCTACGGCTATTGGCTTTAGCTCTACTTTACTAATCAAATAAGGGCATTCCCTGTAGTTCTTGGAGTAACTCAAACTCTAACTCCTGTTACAGCTTATGCCGGCTATAGACTACGCCTCTATTCATCCTTCGTTCGTGATCACTCCCAGCAATCACTTTTTTGGCTAACAGTTAGTTAGAAAGTGTTCCGGGCCTATAGAACTCATTTCACTCCGGTTATAGCTGAAAGTGGCTTTGTTCTTATCGTTCAGTGATCACTCGGCTATAGGTAAGTAAAGAAGGGATTCTATCGTATTCCGATACTGCCCTCCCCATCTATTCAAGGAATTTGAAAGGGCTGTCTTAACTCCTACTTATTATACGCCTCATCTCATTGATGAGAAGACTTATGAGCAGACCACGCAAGTATGGGTTCAAAGGCTTACCTCTACCAAGCCAGAGCTCGATAGGAAGCCCGCGTCGGTTAACCATTACCCAAGCTAACAATGAGCGGATCGAGAGTTACACCTCTAAAATCAAAGTTACCCCCCTAAAATAAAAAAGGGACCTTAAGTTTAAGTTAAGGAGCGACATTCTTTTCATTTTTCCATTCACCCATTAGTTGAGGGAGTTTACCCAGCATCTCATAGATTTCCTAATAAAGAAAGAAATACTTAGTCTACTTCTGAACACCTATTCTATCTAGAAATGGTGCATTTGATCGAGTAATTCCTTCCCTTTTTTTAGTAAGGGCAGACCAGCCTTACACCCTCGCTTCGTCTTACTTTCTCTTGCTCTTATCGTTAGCGCACGAAAGAACCATCTTCCTTCTCTAGATATCATCTGGCTGGGTCTTACCGGTCAAGGTGAAAATACCCGACTTGCAGAGAATGAGGCAATCTTCCCTTTTTTTAGTAAGGGCAGAAATTGATTGTCTTCCAACAGAAGATACTATTTTAGTTATTAATGCCTTTTCGATATGACCTGCAACTTCCTTTCGTCTAAAAATATTATTAGAGAGTCAGTACTCTTATCCGGTAGAATTGCTCGCTTTCCTTCACCAAACAGGGTGGTTCCTAATTCGATCAAGGTGCCGGGCAGATGAGATGGAGTTAGAATAGGATGCAAAGCGAGCTAGTCATAGGAGCCAGTGAGCTAAGCAGCTTGCTGTAGTTTCTACGGTAAACTGGAGCGAAAGGTTGAGTTGAGTGTTAACGATGGTTTAGCAACCCCTATCTTAAGTGCCGGGGAATGAAATCACTTAGATAGAAGGATTTGGTTTTGCTCCTATTTGTTTGCATCCTAACATAGAGAGGGCTCCTTCTCAGAAAAAGGTTGGTCAACAACCAACCCCTATAAAAGTAAGGCACGTTCTTCAAAAAGATCTCTTATGCTTCTGGAGGGATTTAGAATACTATATCTATAAATAAATAATGCCTCAGCTGGATCCATTTACTTATTTTACACAATTCTTCTGGTTATGCCTTTTCTTTTTTTTTTTTTATATTGCTATATGGAATAATCGAAATGGAGTACTTGGGATCAGCAGAATTCTCAAACTACGGAACCAACTCCTTTCACATCAGGGAAATAACATCCCCCTTCACAATAAAGATAAAGAAGACCCCACCAACAAGAGTATGGAATCGATCTTGAGAAAGGGTTTTAGCACCGGTCTTTCCTATATGTACTCGAGTTTATTCGAAGTATCCCAATGGTGTAAGGCCGTAAACTTATTGGGAAAAAAGAGGAAAATCACTTTGATCTCCTGTTTCGGAGAAATAAGTGCCTCCCGAGGAATGGAAAGAAACATATTCTATTTTATCTTGAAGTTATCATATAGCATTTTTTCCAATCTTGGGTGGGTAGTCGCTTGTAGGAATGAAATAATGCTACTCCATGTTCTACGCAGCCAAGGTAATATATGAGCAGCCACTGCTTTGAAAGACCCTATAGAATGGAAGTATTGTGAGGGCCTTAGTCTATATATGGGTACGACGTGCGGAGTTAAGGTCCAACATGCATTTATCTCATTCATTTTTCTTTCTTCTTATGTGCGTGCATCCTTTCTCCCATGCTTTCCGTTGGTCAACAACCAACCCCCCTTTTGTTGAGTTTTTCTTAACATCAAGCGTGTTGGTACTAGAAAAAAAAAGGGGTAATTAGAAAAATGTCTTTGTCCTCCCACAAATTCACAAATTCCTGGTAATTGGGCACTTCAACATCGATGGTTATACGTGTATACAAAGTACGAATTCGCTGGAACCTGTGCTTGACATATTGTTCGATTCCGGAATGGAAAAGATTGTAGATGAGACTTACACGCCACTTCAAGGGAAGGAGTTGGTTTTCTTGAATGGGGATTGGGTTGGAGTGAGAAGTCCCGGCACATTTGTCCCTTTACAAAAAAGCCTAAGATACAAGCGAAGAAAGAAGGACATCACAGGTACTGTAATGCTCATGAACTGTGGTAATCAATGGTGATCTACTATCTCTTTTTCAGCATGTTTGCTATATAAACTGGACTCTACTTTGATTTGAATTTGATAGAAAAGTGCAACTTCTTTGTCAAGAACATATGCCTCAGTGTAGTTTGCTTGGTTTTTCGAATGTGCTGATACTTTTGTTTCGTATAACCATTCTGTAGGTGGAAATGAAAAGAGATGAACAGCCCCCATTATTTGTGAGGGTTCAGATGCTCGAGCGCTTATCCTTTTAAATGGAAGAGGGAGAAGTACGCATATTTTCTGATGCTGGAAGGATTCTCCGCCCTCTATTAGTTGTCCAGAACTGTTGGAAGATGAAGTCATTCAAAGGGGCAAACTAGACCTTCCAAACTCTTTTAGACGAAGGAATAGTTTAGCTTATTGGGCCTGAAGAAGATTGTTGTACTGCTTGGGATATGTTGTACCTACTCGAACGAAGGTGAAGGGAAGGAACGGGCGTTAGACAGACGGAAGAAGAGAATAGTTCTAGATTGTGCCGATAATAGAACATTTCGAGCAGGAATGAAAGAACGAGCCTATACTTAGTTGGTGAAAAGGAGAGGTCTTGCGAGCGTTTCACTTTCACGAATAGTTTACACATCCCTAGGGTTGACTACAATTATATGCATCTTAGGGCTTTCTAGCGAAGGAAAGACTGAAAGGAAAGCGCTGTTGTAGGCACTGGTCTTTGAGATTCGAAAACGAACTTGCAAATCACTAACAAAGCCCTACGAAAAAGAATAGGAGAGGATCTATGGAATGGAGGGAAGTCAGTCTCCCGTCCGCTAAGCCTACTCTTCCTTTCGGAGAGGTTTATCTAACTCGACTGATGAAGGAGAGGAATGAAAGAACGAGCCTATACTAATGAGGTGAAAGGAGTAGGAGTGAAAGAACTTTCCTATACTTAATAAGGTGAAAGGAGAGGTAGGATCAACAATTCTCATTTCTTAGTTGATGAAAGAGCTCTACTATCTTTATGGGATTCGTGAACAAGAGAAAGGACAGAGGCTTTAGACCATCTCGGAATAGGAAGAAAGGGCAAACAAACAACAAAACCACTGAAAACAGAAAGAGTTCTCCGCCTTCAATCTCTTATTTATTTCGCCCGCTCCCAGATAGATAGTTAGAGGGGCTGACTCGCCTTACTCTTTTAGTCGTTCTCTTGGCACAGCTCCTTCCCTTGGTCTTATAGACTGCTTGCTCTTCGAGTTAGCCCTAATTGAACTAGTCCCCTTTGATAGATAGGGGAAGGTTTCCCTTCCCCGGTAGATTCTTCCATTCTCTTTAGAATTCCGTGAAGTGCCAGGTCTTTGCTCCCATCCTGGATCCGGTCTATAATAAGGGGTCTTCCGCTCATCTATTGTCCTCTTAGGAAAGGCAATACGTAGCGGGGTGAGCTGCCAGATGTTAGGGAATCAAATCTAATGTTAGGGAATCGCAGGCTATTGGCTTCACTTTGATTCTATGCCCTTATTATCTTCCTCAAAAGAAAAAGATCATGAAATCTTTCTTTAATAGGGGAATTGCCTTGCACTTCGGCACCTTTTTCCTTTCCGGGAATCCAGCCAAAGCAATAGAGTGAGGCGAGTGAAGAACGAGTAGGTGCTAGCTTGGATGTAAATCATTGAGCGAGTTATTGTAACGAGCAGGTAGCCGGTGGTTGAACAAAGTCAAGTAGGTCGTCCAACTATGATATGAGTGAAACTAGATGCGCAAGAATCAAATGCCCCTTCTCCTTACCCTTGGTCTTATGTCCGGCACCTTATTATGATGCCTTTCTGCCTTTGCGCCCTTATTCGCTTCTTCTTGGTGCGGAATCTGCGAGACCTTGCAACAAAAGAGCTTTCTCGCCAGCAAATCTTCCATCAAAGGGAACAGACAACCGTGCTTATGCGGCTGCATCACCCTTCTTAGAGAACTACTTGAATCGAATGGAACATAGGCTGCCGGGACTTGCTCTTCCCTAAACATTAGATAGAGCCTGCCCTACTTTAAAGGTTGGGCTTTGATAACGCTGGCTTGAGAAAATGACCATAGCTCTTTTTTCTTATTCTTGCTTTTCTCAATGCCTTAGCCTTGAGTCATTCCGCTATCATTCGAAATGGTCTATGCTAACATAGATAGGGGAAGGTGAATCTCCTATGAGATGTCATCTTGGTAGTCCAGTGGAAGTGGTGCATTTCTTTATGGCCCTCTCGTCTTTTGATGGGTCTCACCCGTTTATTTAAAGGTGAAGAAAAGCCTATCGTCTCAGCCTTTCCAGTTGCCTAAGATGAGATGCCTTCCAAGGCAATGATCTAGTTGGGAAATGTTTCATGTCCGAAGAAGCCCTTGACGCAGCAGATTCGTTCACAGCTTTCCTGGCTAAC
Organism: Erodium texanum; assembly: GCA_036897725.1. NCBI lineage: Eukaryota > Viridiplantae > Streptophyta > Magnoliopsida > Geraniales > Geraniaceae > Erodium > Erodium texanum. Next base: position 12,306 of record JAYMSW010000052.1, read on the forward strand.
TACTAAGCTTTCCAGGTTCGCTACTCTAGTTGAGTAGATCAACTAGAGCTAGTCAGCCCCTCTATATATGGTAGTTCCGTTCCTTTTTTTTTGTAGGGAGTAGAGAAGGAGGGCAGCCTTGTCGAGGATATTAAAACAGGCTTTTATATGATAGGAGCCCCTCTATATTATTTGGGTTCAAACCCGCTATGATCAGCGGAACATAGATGATAGAAGAGCAAATCGAGCTATTTGCCATGGCCTAAATAAAAAAAATGGGCTATCGAAGAAGAATGGCCACTTCTATTAAATAGGCCTCTAACAAAACAAAGCCAAGGTGTTCACAGCAGGAGAAGGAGAGATCAAAGAGATTCCAATTTAGGATCTTCCGAGTTGACGTATAGTTGTCAAAAAGCAATAGGCTAGTGAGGCTAATCCTCAGTTGCTTTCCTTGCCTCAGGTCTAGTTCGGAAGCCCTGTTAAGTAGAATATCCGTATAAAGAAGAAAGAATGGGCAAGAGCCAACTCTATCAAACTGAGTACCTTTACTTGAGAAGCTAGCAAGAAATAATATAGGCTTGGGCTTGATCCACATGCTTTTGATCTGAGGAGAAGTGTCACTGGGTTTCAAAGCAGACGTTGGTAAGGCGAGAGCTTCTGGAACCCCAGTTTCAAATGAAAAGCGGGCTCCTATTCAAAAAGGGCAGGCTTGTCAGCAATACCTTTGATTTTGTTTGCATAGTATAAAGTGCATAGTACGGCCATGATTATTGTTGAAAAAGAGGAGTGGAAATCTGTCTTTTTCTTAAATAGTGTGCCCAACTGTCTATCGGGCTATTAGGAGCAACAAAAGCAGTAGGCCCGGGAAGTGAGCTAGTCCTATCTTGAAAGCATGACTATATGGAAGACTTTCACTTCTCATTTGTATACTTCTGGGGAAGACGGATGTCCCCCTTTGAAGGTTCGATTTGTAGTCTTCGCTTGGAAGTCAACGGACTTTCATCCGTAAAGGAAAAGGCAAAAAAGCCTTAAACTGAGATGTCACATCGCCCAAGCCCTATTTATGTTAGGCGGAAGATCCGTCTCGCTGCCTATAGCATTCCTTTCGGCTAGGACCTTCATTGACCTACTCAACCAATATGAAGTCCATTTGAGATGAGAACTCCTTTCTATATAGGATTCTTTCCAACTGGCAAACTCTTCGAAAGCAGTATTGGCAGCGAGATGGTCCTTTGCAATAGAGTAAGATAAGCCTGTGAAAGATGTTACCGAGCTAGACCGGAAGAACTTGGGACCTCTTTACTGTGCCGGGGCCAGAAGCTAAGCCAAAGAATAAGGGAGATCCCCACCACCTCTAAGAATTCGTGGACTAGACCTTCGAGTTGAGAGAAATGGAAGAGTCTAATTTCAGTATGTAACCACACTTATTCCGGAACCCCTAACAATGAGAAGGGCTTTGCACTAAGTGAGTCATCTTCCCCGTCATTGATTTAGCAGATGAGCTTCTAACAAAGTATAAGGCACAAGAAGCCGGGGAAAAGCATAACCACCTGTGCGGCTATCTATGTTGGTAAGGGGATACCCTTTCGAGCGTAAAGAAGTTGCATTTTCTCTAGAGAGAGCAAGGCGGGAATCGAAGCCCTCATTATTTTAGAGGGCCCTTCACTGCAGTTCGGAAGCTAACCGATTTACGTCGATGTCCGTCGTCTCGTACTGATGTCTCAGCAGAAGGTTATTAAAGTAAAGGCCTTAGACAGGATCTTCTCCTTGGAACTTAGTCGCACGCCAACTCAGAATCGTGCCGGGATCCGAACCTAAAAATGAGTAGGGGTAAATCTCCTGTTGAGAAGGCCCTTTTTTTTGATAGGACATATGAGACCTTTGAAAGTAGTTCAATCAATCAACAGGAATTCATTAAATAGCGAAGCACCAGAGCCTAAGAAGACTAGTTGAGTGATCTTTCCCCAATAAAAAAAAAAGGCGAATCAGAGTAAGGAAGTCAACTGATTCACCTAATATGCACTATTGAGATAACTTGAATCTAGCTAGATGCGGCCATTACTTCATTTGTTGGAATTGATCGTGTTGTTGAAAGGTAACTAGCTATAGACTAGGGGTCCTTTAGCCTTTTAGGGACTGACGAACTGAATACCACTACTTAGACCCTATAGCAACCTTTCTAAGGTATAACCAACCAATTAGATAGACAGGGCGTAACCCAAGTAGGAATGTGCCGGGCTCAAACTCTTGAACTACTGGGAATATCATAGCAGAAAAGTGCCTCTAATAGGCCCTATTTCAACAAGGCGAGAGAAGGCAACAAAGCTTGGAATCTGGCCCTATTTATTTGTTGGCAGAAGAGTATAGGTTTTGATCTCATTTATTTGGATAGGGATCCTCTCAACTCATACTTAGGATAAGGGTCCAGCTACATATGCTAATAGTGAAAGATCTCTTCCCCTTCATCCCTTGCTTCTTATTCTTTCTATCTCATACGCCCCTATTTCTTTCAGGGCGGAGAAAAAGAGAAAACTTCTTATTATTCCTTTACTTTAAAGTCTTTCTTATCGAGATTGAGATTCATAGAATGATCACAGAAAATCTTGCTATCCGATTCCTTTACCGGAGTTGGGGCCCCTCACACATAATGGGTCTCTGTTATGAGCATAGCGTTAAGCGACTCTTTCTATCATTCGGAAAAGTGGCCTAGCTAACTCTTGTATTGATCAAAGACCCATTATGTTATAGGGTTCACCTCTCCATAGGAAAAGCTACCTAGCAAAGCAAACTTCACTTTTGGGTTTCAACTTCGAAGATCGGTTTGGTCCTCCTTTTATTAATATATCCAGGAAGAAAAGGTCTATTTTCCATATCGTTAGTTAGGACCTATGGCTTATGCCGTACTGGATATATTAATAAAAGGAGGTCTCTCTTTTCTCATCTCAGCCTCCTTATTACTCTGTTTCGGGGCTACAGCCCCTTATTCGAAAAGAAATTGACAAATCCGAGCGATGAAGCTTTTCGATAAAGGCTCTATTTATGTTAGGAGAGCAATCAGCTCACTGATAGGCGCATATAGAGATGGCCCACATTATTATAGGGAAGTTGCCGTTGGTTTTCTTCCATTCATTTATTCCCAATCAAGGTAGTTTACTTACTTGTTAGAGTAAGGTTTGGAACCCTTTCTCGAAGCTGGCTTCAAAGCCCTTACGTCATAGAGCAACGCGGTATATCGTACTAGATCTAAAACCTATAGCATCAAAGATAGAGATCGCGGTTCTTTAGCACTCTTATTCATTATGGATTAGATTAACTAGCACGAGTAGCGGCTTCAGTAGCAACTCCGGGCTAGCCCTGTAGTGGAGGAGGCACCTGTAGTAGCATCAATACCGGTATAACCTTTTTACAATAAAGAAAGGGGTATTTACTCGAGTGATAACGAAAGGAGCGGTAGAAGTGAGAGTAGCATACCTTCGATAGGACTTTAGGCTTAATAGAATCCAGTTCAGTTCGAGATAGTAAGATAGTATGCGAGTATAGTAGGGCTTCTTCTTTCCGGCTTGCTGCTTTCGTATGGTAGACTTTGAGATCGTTTGGGAAAGAAGAGGTAGATTCACAAATAGTGGTGCCCAACCAAATAAAGAGCTAGCCAGAAAAGAGACTATGCTCGCTTTCTTCAGGGGAAATGAGAATCTAATAGCTGACTCGATAGAGGAAGGTACGATGATAGTTGAGCGGGGAGAGAGCATATGATGTTGCTCCTTTCTCTTTTTACATTAGTCCACAGGGAACTCGCATAAGTAAGAAAAATCATTCTTTTACGAGCATAATCTGAATTTCCAGTAGCGAAGTAGGAGATGGTATGGGTTTGAATATCGACTTGGTGACGTCCTTCTCTCAATCGTTTGTCAGATTTAGTAAGAGGCCAAGATTCATGTGATCGCATTCTACGTCTTTCTTCTATTCCAGCTTCACCCTGTGATCTAACAGCAAGCATCCTGGCTCCGAAGCTTTCTTTTCGATAGACCAACCTTTTCTCTCCTTGATCTATTCTTGCTTGGTTCTTGCTACAGGATTCATACCCCAACTCTTATGAAGTAATAGACTAAGTCGAATTGCGTAGTATAAGGTAAACCGATTCTAGCTCCTCCAGTAGCCGTAGAAGACTCGACAGCAGGAAGGAATAGCAATAGCAGGTCCCCATCTATGTTAGGGGTCCCTTTTCTATTATGTTGGGGAAACCGATAGTCAAGCCTCAAGCCCACTTGATCAGTCTCAGTTTGGGGCGGGAAAGCACGAGAAGCCTTATGGTGATTCCAATAGGTATTCAAATAGGAAGGTTGGCTTATCGGAAAGCAGAAAGAGCTTATTGTAAAGGGAAATCCAGTTTATGATTGGAATCGTATCAAGTTGGTTCAGTGAAGAGATCGGTATTACAAGAGTCAGCTTCCCGGGATAACGAATTCCCTTCTCTCGAAGTCAGATCAACAATCAATCCCCGTTGAAGTTGAATCAAAATCCTCTTCAAATAAGATAGGACCTTTCACCAATCCCCTCCTAGCATGCCCGGCACTAAATAGGGGGAAGCTGAACATCATTTGGATGGCTAACATAAATAGGGGCTATATGGGCTTAGGCCTTTTTTTTGATGGCTGTCATTTTCTGGGCTATTTGGATAGATTCAGATCCTTTCATGTAGTAGAGTCTTTGATGGGCTCGGATCCTTTTCATTCTTTCATGTGAGGACACCCCCACTCCTAATTTAGTGCGGGCTTTGCATTTTGATAGATCCAGGATTTCTGTGCGATATCGATCTTCTCTTTATGGCTTTGGTTAATCTATCGTCCTGCTGTCTTGGTCTTCCGGAAAGGCGAAGACAAAAGCATGGACTTTATTCTACGACTAAACCTGAATCACCAACATTAATAGGGAGTGAGCTCTTTCATAAGGAGCTCATATCATCCGGCAGAGCTTTCATGCCGGAGAAGGCCTGGCACTTTCTACGCCCCCTTCCCTTACTGATGGACTATGAGGGAACTGGCAACTGGCTGTGGGTACGGATACGCGGCCGACCTGCTTTCTTTGTTCCTTCCCATATCAAAGAAGGTGGTATAAGGTAACTATCCCCAAACCCCCTAGGAAACGCATACGTGTTTGACCTGCTTTCTTTGTATCTTCCCTTATACCACATATACCAACCACAGCTAGACCCACTAAAAAGGATTTCTTTCTCGAACAAAGCAAAGTGAATATCTTTTCTCTGCTACTGCTATTGAATATCCAAAAATAGAAAGCGGATCTGTTACTGGGTATGAATCGTATATAGACTAATCTATTTCATATCCACCGTTTAAAAACCCCGCAACTTTGTACCCTTAGTTTCTTTTCTCTGTTTCCCTAAGTTAGATTCCTTCAATATCATTTCCATACTCGATTAGATATGCGACTGGTTATTCCATCAATTCTAGAGCCCAAAATCGGTCGTAAAAGAAGTATGATATATTTTTCCCTATCATAAAGATTCAACAGGCCTTCTAGACCTTGTACTCTTCGTATATATCGATTTACCTCGAGTCAAGCAACTAACCAGATTGACTGACTTTACTGAGGTTGTACCATCACTAAAAGCGTATTTGTGACGGGATACGTAAAACGATACAACTTCGCGTTATGGGTCAGGAATCCCTGCTGTATTGGTTCTCCTTGCTTGAGTGGTTCCTTCCGTCTTCACTTCGTGCCCTACCTACCTGTTTAGTCGGGATCCCTTTCATAGTTTTGATATGAGGTAACTATCCCGAGACTGCCTAGGAGATACGTGTTTTACCTCTTTGAGTTCTACCTTCCCTCTTCCCCAGTAATAAAGTAAGGTTCGAGAAAGAAATCCCTCTCCTTAACAGTACACCCTCACCTTTCAGGATCGACTGAAAGGAGACCTCACCCTTCCCCTACGAATTGTGCCGGGGTGACCTATCTATTAAAGGGAAATCCCACTGCAAACCTCTTCACATAGTAAAGTAAGGGCCTTTACAATAATGGGAGAGATAAATCCCTCTTTCTCTAGCTCGTCTTCTCTGGAACGTATTGGCTTTGTTGTCACATTATGGAAATCACAACAATAGATTGGAGCAGTTTTAGGAAGAGTGAGTTAGAACGCGCTACTAGAATGGAGCGGGTGGCTTGATTCGCTTAGTTAGATAAAAGGGAAGCAAGAAGAAGGATTTGGTCCTGATTCAGAAGGGAGAGCTCGCTTGCCCCTTACTTGAAATTGCCCACCATACAATACTGGTCAGAGCCACTTTAGCTGGAGTTAGTTGGATAAATGCGATAGCTAGCTCTCCTTCTTCATTACACCAATGCTATCTATAGGTCTTTTTACTTTCGCTTCACTTGACTATAGGGAGAATCCGTCTTCCTCAATCAAGTCAATCTTGGATAGCGGAAACTGCCTTCTAAAATCCTTAAAAAGCTATATGCTAATTGATGCTCTTGAAGACTCACTTGAGAGCTGGAATTTCACAACTAGTGAAAAGGCCAACCAAGATCGGATAAATAAAACTAGAATGGAATGAAAAAATATAGAACGAGAGATAAGCAAGAAAAGAACTAGAAAATACGCTCTTGGATGTGTACCCCTAACTTAGTCTGTCAACTCGCTTCGTTAACTCATCCATCGGTTTCACTCAACCCAGAATGCGGATATCCTTCTTTCTTGAAGTGGTATTACTCACACTCTAAGTAAGGTCTATCTATTCTAGGTTACAATAGACCAACGAGTTGGGGGTTGCTAGATTGACTTACTGTAATAAGCATCAATAGTACTCATTCTGCCCCCTATTTCTTTTAGGCAGCCTCTTTATCCTTCGTATCTCACTCTCTTACTAGGCTTAGTAAAGGCCCATTTCTTTCTTATTTGGCGGTTGAATGTTGAGATGGAGAAAGATGCGTATATTGTCGCGAAAGCGTCGGGGCTGATGGGGCAAGCGGGACCTTACTAATAAAAGGGAAGGTGTGAAACCCATATAGCTTCGGCCCCTAATTATGTTGTTCCTCTTCCGGCAGGCTTCAAGGACTGGAATCAACATGGCCCAATTATTATTGTTGGGAGTGCGTTAGCTTCAGGAACTAGCTTCTTGAAATTTCCTCCAACCATTAGAAGGAGAGAGAAAGTAGAGAGAGAGTCACAGTTACTGAGTTTATGGTTTTAAGGAATTCAAGTTTGTTGGGAGAGCTCAAATGCTTGTTAGTTTGTTACAGGCTCGCTCTGCTTCAGTCCTTGCAACTTGCAAGTTGCAATTACCCGCCCGATTTCAAAAATAGAACCAGAAGTCACGCCAAGTTACATGAACGCCCCTCTTCAACACAAAGAAGCGAGTGCTAGAACAAGGATCGCGCTTCCCAGTATACGTAAAACATGGTTGGCATTGAACCCTACCCTAAGGTTGGGCAACAGCAAAGAAGGAGTTCTACTCTTCCTTTCAGATAAAGGGGTAATAAAAATGGAGTTAGTAAAGAAGTGAGTTTCGTGCTAACCTTACGTAAAGAAGAAAAAGGGAGTGAGGTACGTAAATAAGAAGAACTCAGAATGAAATCACTTAGATAGAAGTCTTTTTCTCCTATTTTCATCCCATTTCTTTCTTGCTTGGACCAAAACATCCAACCAGATTCAAATAAAAAGTCTTTCTCCATTCCTCCATTCTTAGAGCTTTAAGGAGCTTTAAGCCGAATTACAAGAAAACTTTCTTTATCTTTTTTATGGATAACCAATCCATTTTCAAATATAGTTGGGAGACTTTACCCAAGAAATGGGTCAAAAAAATGGAAAGATCGGAACATGGGAATAGATCTGATACCAATACGGACTACCTATTTCAATTGTTGTGCTTTCTTAAATTGCATACCTATACAAGGGTTCAAGTTTTGATCGATATTTGCGGAGTTGATTATCCCTCTCGAAAACGAAGATTTGAAGTGGTCTATAATTTACTGAGTACTCGGTATAACTCACGCATTCGTGTACAAACCAGTGCAGACGAAGTAACACGAATATCTCCGGTAGTTAGTCTATTTCCATCAGCCGGCCGGTGGGAGCGAGAAGTTTGGGATATGTTTGGTCTTTCTTCCATCAATCATCCGGATCTACGCCGTATATCAACAGATTATGGTTTCGAGGGTCATCCATTACGAAAAGACTTTCCTCTGAGTGGATATGTGGAAGTACGCTATGATGATCCAGAGAAACGTGTGGTTTCTGAACCCATTGAGATGACCCAAGAATTTCGCTATTTCGATTTTGCTAGTCCTTGGGAACAGCGTAGCGACGGATAATGTTGAATCAGAATAGGTCCAGGAGACAAATCAATAGGAAATGTTATTTGCTTTGTAAGAAAAAGAATTCAATTCACTTTTATGAAATGAAAAAGTTTCACGGGAATTGTCTTGATCGTCCGTCGGATATGAGAAATAGGAAGAAGTCTTATCGAACGATTTCCTGCAATTATTTCCAGTATGGAATGAGTCAAGAATCAAGCTACAAGTCTCGATCTATACAAAAGGCACTGGTTTTTTTTTCTTTCTTTCGCTTTCTTTTTCCCTTTTTGATAGTAGAAGGATAGTAGAAGAGCCTTACTCTATAGGGGCGCTAGCGCTTTACTAAAGTAATAGTTTTTTATAAAGTAAATAAAGGGGCCTGAAAAACGAACTTAATAGGCTTCTACTCCTTCTTTTCTTTTCAGTGCTCGCTTCGCTTCGTCTCCTCCCCGAAAACGAAACGAAAGTGCCGCCAACTATTCTTTTTTTAGTAAAGCAACCTTTCCCTTTAAAGGTTGGGCTTTGATTGCCTTCCCTTTAAATAAAGGTTGGGCTTTGGGGCGCTCACGTTTTTTGTTTGTCTGGGTGGAAGCTGGCTGCAGGGCTTGCTCGGATAGACGGAATTGGGATCTCTCTCGCATGAAAATATTTCTATCTATCGGGAAAGCCTCGCTTATTCAAAGGGCTTATTATTTAGAACCCCTTATTTATCATAACATAAGGTTGGTTGCCTTGGTAAGAGCGGCGGGATGATGATGAGTATATAAATAAATGTTGACCAAAAGTAAGAAATAAATGGCAATATCCATTTTGCCTCCCCTATCCATTTTGAGGAGCGAAGCGATGTGGAAAAGAGGGCGGGGATTCTCTTTCTCTACAATAAGACTGTAGACCGAAAGGGATGTTAATTACTTAGTCGATAGACGACGGTTTAGAAGTATACTGCTAAGACCCATTATGTGCCGGGGTCTGGATGACGTGTTAACGATGGGCGAAGAGTTAGTTTACGAAGTAGAGTGATGAAAGAACTCTGGAACGATTCAAACCATAATATTTCATTTAATGATACTATATGCATGCAAGATGTATTGGGGGTAAAAAAAGAATCCTTTTTTCTTTATAGTCGTATCTACTTAAGAAAGCGCTCTTAGTTCAGTTCGGTAGAACGCGGGTCTCCAAAACCCGATGTCGTAGGTTCAAATCCTACAGAGCGTGATTCCCTTCTTCTTAGGATTTAAAGTATGAATTTCGTGTGGAGGTTGATGGCCAAAGAACCTTATTTAGGGAGTGCCGCAGATCAGCCTTTTTTGAGTTGAGACCTTTCCCATTTTTCAAGGGAGGGATGGACAGGACGCTATGGATTGAGATGGATTCATTTAGTGCTATAACGAAGGTAATGTACTCAACCTTCGTCTCGCAACGAAGTGATTCTAAATTCCAGAAACTCATTTTTCCATGCTGCGCACTACGTCAAACATCGTTATTTGGCTCGCTTCATCGCGGCTACCTTGAACCTTTTGAACTAAATGGCAGGCATCTCTTCTCTCTTTTCTTTCACTATCTTTAGCTAAGCTGAAAGTTACCTATTCTTCATAGTCAGAGGAGATCACAGGTCCCAACATCGGGTAAAGTGAAAGTCTTACCCATGATAAGATCTATAGAAAGCCGTATAAAGAAAGGTATGAAGTTGCTTAGAACGAAGCTTATGAGGGCTAAAAACTAGGATTATTTCTTTGCCACCCACCCCACATTGTTTAGTATGAGGTTTAGTATGAGAATTATCCATCCTATTAATATAATAAAATAACAAAAGGAAGCTTTCTAAGTTATATCGAGTCAAATACAAAGATAGCAAGATAGATAGGCTAGAGATGATATTCCTCTATTCTTAGGAATGATATCAGGGAAAGAAGGAGATAGAGTAATAATCCCAGTTGTTCCCACACCAACAACCTTATTACTTGGCATATTGTTTAGAAGTGGCCCTTGATACGAAAATACCAGATAAGGAAAGAAAGCATTTGAACAAGACCATAGACACTATCACTAAACCATATTGACTATCCGAAAGCTTACCTTCCCAAGCTAATCAAAAAATATCCGTCAACCCATTTTAGAGTTGGGAGGGGTTCATATTCATTCCCAGCTAACCGTGAACAGAGTGACTAGTGGGCAAGAGGGCCCTTGATCTATCAATAGAGGGAGCGTGCTAGTTTATTTATTCAACAATCATTCCCTAACCTAAAGGGTCATAGTTCCATTCGTTAGCTTTCTAAAGGGCCAATATTGTTAGCGTCAGCCCCTATCTAAAAGGATCTACTAGTCCCTTCACAATAAAGGCCCCCAACGTAAGTAAAGAGTCTGCCCTTCCTAGTTAGGCCATTTCCTAATAGGTAGGGATTGATCCTATTGCCTTTACTCCTACTGCCCCCCTACCACCAAGACCGGCAAGAGCAGCAGATTCAGATTCAATAGGAGCAGAGTAATGAAAAGAGCTAAAAGCATCCTTTCTCTACCTCTACTCTGGAAAGCGGAAAGCTTTTTCTTTTGAAATAAGAGCAGCTTAGGAAAGAAAGGTGCGCCCTTTTATCTGGCTAGGAAGATCTTTTCTCTGACTAAAGTTAGCTTGACCTACTTGACTCAGCGGTTAGAGTATCGCTTTCATACGGCGAGAGTCATTGGTTCAAATCCAATAGTAGGTAAACCCGCCCGAACCATTCTGTTGACCACCAATCCCGCAATCTTAGTTATTGGTGGGGCTTCGACGGTGATACCTATTGCCTACCCACTCATCAATCACGTCAGCTGACTTGCACTGATAGACCCCTATTGTATTGGAATTAGGCACCCATCTTTTTACTGTTGTCAACTAATCTCAACAATCTTCGATTCTACTCTATGTTAGAACATTTCTGTGAATGCTATTTTGATCTCAGTGGTCTTATTATGTGTCCCGTGCTAGGAAGCATTATTCTTCTTTTCATTCCAAATTCAAGAATACGACTGATACGATTTATGGGTCTGTCCGCCTCTCTTATTACTTTTTTGTATTCCCTTGTTCTTTGGATACAATTCGATCCTTCTACGGCCAAATTTCAATTTGTGGAAAGCTTTCGATGGCTTCCTTATGAAAACATCCATTTTTCTTTGGGTCTAGACGGTATCTCTTTATTCTTCGTCATATTGACCACATTTCTGATCCCTATTTGCATTTTAGTGGGTTGGTCTGGTATGAGAAATTTTGGGAAAGAGTATATTATAGCATTTCTTATTTGTGAATTTCTAATGATCGCCGTCTTCTGCATGCTGGATCTTCTACTATTCTATGTTTTTTTCGAAAGTGTGCTAATCCCTATGTTGTGCGGAGCTGAGTATCTTCTATTCGCTGGGATCAAACTTTTCCTCTGCAGGGGCCTTGTGCAGTAAACCCCCTACGGGCGGTCGTCCGTCGTAAAGTAGTCCCCGCGAAGCTTTCGGGAATAGGGGTAGTCTTGTGTGTAAGCATAGCATTTCTGGCCTTCGAGTAATTGGCTCGCCCAACAGAAGCAAACCCCTTTTAATATTATGGGAAGATAAAGGGAATAAAGGCACATCTTTTTCCTTTTGGGAGGGTACTCCGAGTAGTGGGTACCTCGTAGGACCTCGACCCGCCTACTCGGGTCTTGTATGGATATGCAGGAAGGGGTGCTCCTAGGTGTGTGTAGGGCTTGTGTTTGTTCGCGAGAATGGATTCTTAAAAGTGCCAGGGTCAAGCAACTCTTTACAACATTGGGTGTGGACACACTTGCGCGAATTCGGGTAACGGCTACAAGGGAGAAATCGAAAGGAAACTGTATCCGACCAGGGATGGACGTAAACTCGTAAGCTACTATATATGGGGTAGGGATAATCGTCCAGGCCTTATTGTGAAAGAAAAAAGCCGCCCCGCCACAGCAGGCGGGTTGGTTCCTGTCCCTTAAGATTCAGAGGAGCTCCTATCATATAAAAGCCTGTTTTAATATCCTCTCCCTTAGGATAAGTTTATAAAACAAAGGGGAGGATCGACCCGTTCAGTAGAATTCCGAAGAAAGACTGTTGGCAGCAGGTAAGGAAATGCGGGCAGGGTAGAGCTCGCCCTACTGAAGTGAAGTACGGATTCAAGAATAGGGATTGGTCCTGTCCTTAAGATTCAGATAAGAAAAGAGTTCCAAACCTTTATGCATGCACTTTCGTACAAGTTCCGGCCGATATCGATATACCGCGAGTTTACGAGCGACGTTTAATAGAGTTGGCGCGAGGTTTCAATAGATACAACTACGCAAGTAGTTGGGTTGGAACGGAAGTGGCTTCGAAGAACTCTGGATGAGTGTTAACGATGGTTGACTAAGGATGACGGAACCTTTACCCTTAACATAGAGTTAGGGGCTATGGGAAACCAATCGCTTAGTGCTTGCGCTATAGAGCTGGTAAAGACCCAACCGAAGTGCTCACATCACAGTAGTAGTAGCGTAAAGGCAGGCCTTAAGTCGGGGGGCGGCCATAACAGTTGGCTATTTTTCACATATCGCTCTCTATCTATAGTACGCCCTACCTGTTTAGTCGGGATCCCTCACATTGACGGGGGTGAGCAACCCGCCAGAAAATGTTACATAGCGTTAGAGACCGCACTCCATCTTTCTTCCCCTAACTAAATTATTATGCCCCACAGAATTTTTTGAAGACGAGCCTTGCCTTCGGTTCTCAAGGCATGGTTTTATCAGTATGTCTCCAGATAGGGCCCGCTAGTCCGGCTAGCTAGCGAGCGTCGGGCGAGAAGCGGCCCCCCCCTACCTTGAAAGCGCCGGGCCCGCAAGCTGCCCAACCTTAGGGTAGGGTTCGCCACCACCCGATAAGCAAAAGATTTGAGAGTCCAGGCTGAAAATACATGCATAGATAGTGGTCTAATGACAAGGGCCGACTTGACTTTAGAGGAAGCTCGGGACGGAGCCGTATGATGCGGAAGTCTCACGTACGGTTCCCTGAGAAGGGAGTGGCTACCTACTGGAGCTTCAACCAAGCACCAACAAATAGGGCGGTCAATTCCGCTTTTGGGCCACCCCTTACTCTACCATTATTATAGGGGTCTGGGGTTCGAGACAAAGAAAGATCAAGGCAGCATATCAGTTTTTCCTTTATACTTTACTTGGATCTGTTTTTATGCTTTTAGCTATTCTGTTTATTCTTCTCCAAACAGGGACCACCGATTTACAAATCTTATTAACCACAGAATTTAGTGAGCGGCGCCAAATCTTTCTATGGATTGCTTTTTTCGCCTCTTTCGCCGTCAAAGTGCCTATGGTACCAGTTCATATTTGGTTACCCGAAGCTCATGTAGAGGCACCTACGGCAGGATCCGTCATCTTGGCAGGAATTCTTTTAAAATTGGGAACCTACGGGTTTTTAAGATTTTCAATACCCATGTTTCCCGAAGCGACACTTTTTTTCACTCCTTTCATTTATACTTTAAGCGCGATTGCTATAATATATACTTCCTTGACCACTTTAAGACAGGTCGATCTTAAGAAGATCATTGCTTACTCCTCAGTAGCCCATATGAATCTGGTGACTATTGGTATGTTTAGTCTGAACATACAGGGAATTGGAGGTAGCATTTTACTGATGTTAAGTCATGGACTGGTTTCTTCAGCCCTCTTTCTATGTGTTGGTGTTCTATATGACCGACATAAGACTCGACTTGTTAGATATTACGGAGGTTTAGTGAGCACCATGCCGAATTTCTCTGTCATTTTCTTCTTTTTCACTTTGGCCAATATGAGTTTACCTGGTACTAGCAGCTTTATCGGGGAAATTCTTATCTTAGTAGGAGCTTTCCAAAGAAATAGCTTAGTAGCCACATTAGCAGCCGTTGGGATGATTTTAGGCGCGGCCTATTCCCTTTGGCTATATAATCGTGTGGTTTCTGGAAACTTAAAACCCGATTTCCTACATAAATTCTCCGATCTAAATGGCAGAGAAGTTTTCATATTTCTACCTTTTATTGTTGGAGGGGCGACCGTCCATTGAACTACCAAAGAAAAAAGGGTAAACCAATGTGATCATGACCTAAAAATATCCCAGAAAGTAGGTGCTTGCGATGGGCCCTTACTAACAATTGCGACTTCCCCCATCTATGTTAGGGTTTGGGTGGCATAGCCCGTTGCAGAAGTCCCCCCTTTTTTTATCCATTTCTTGATTGAGCTTATGTCATATGGGCCAAAGCTTTAGCTTGACTTTACTAATCAAATAAGGCCCTTACTAACAATTGCGACGCTCACCTTTTTTGAGGGAAAAAAAGGTGTGGCTTGCCCTTTCTCATTCAATTATAGTGTGGTACCGAGAAAGGACGGGAGGTAAGCATGCATGGTACTTCTCGACCCTGTCTCCGAGGGACAGTTGAAGGACTCATGAATGCTGCCGGGTTGGACGAGCCAATAACTCGAAGGCCTGAGCTCTCTTTTTTGAGCAAGAATCACAGCCTTACCTTCACCATGATACGGACTCCAAGTTATTATGGCAGAGCACGAGGAGGTAATCAATATGATGATGGGAATGGAAAGCAGAAGCACGACTGGGGTCTTCGTGGTCCAATAAAAGCATCAGTAAGAGTAAGGTAAGCATGAGACTTTTTGGTAGTACCGGTGAACCAGATGGCCCAGTTATAGCAATGGGATGGAATCTGGGGCGGAGGACTCGTAGTATCTCTCTAGATCTGGCAAAAGCGAAGGACCCCCTAACGTAATTCGAACCTCCTTTTTTTCAATACAATAGGGGAAAAGATCGTAGAGTTCCCTCCCATTCTTCAATAAAGGACAACAGAAAGTCTCCTTTCTAAACGTTGGATCCTCCGCCCCTTTTTTTTTTATAGGCATACCTCTTCCGAGCGTCTTTCTCGTGGCGGGAACAGAAGAAGAGGGAAAGAAAGACCCGTTTAAAGTCAAGCCTGCCCTAACAAGTAAAGGCTTTCTTTCGGGCTCCTCTCGATCTTATTCGTAGTTGGGAAGGGGGAAGGAGTCTAAATCAATGGAAATGTTTGAACCATCATTGATGGACGTTGCACATGACACGATCAATTCGACTCCAACTATTAGCTTAGGCGCTAATAGTTGTTGCTGACTCTCCTAAAAGGAAGGCCCATTTTCCTACACTCGCCTGAATTCAGACCGGACGGACCAGACTCTTCAAGGTTAGCTTTCTACCTGCCTTTACGGAAGAGGTCCACCTTAGCCCGAGTTCCAAAATCGGAACCAACAATCGCTTAGTTAGATAAAAGCGAGTTGAACGAAAGGGCTTTTTCGGTGTGGCCACAGCTACAACTACTGGCCCTTCCAAAAAAGGCTTCTATTTGTTGGGCGCTACTGAAAGCCTTTTTTAGATCGTGTAATAGGGAGGAGCTATTGCGACTCGAAAGCCTTTGGTACTTCGGTAGAGCGAGCAGCCCTTAAACAAAAAACAAGGTTTGGAACCCTTCCCCTATTTCTGCATACCATTCTCGCCAACCCACTCACATTGACGGAGTAGGGCCCTTCTTTAATATGGGCCTTACTCTATGGCTGGGAAGGCAGTCGTAGAAGCTCAGCCTATCGCCCTTTACTTTAAAAGGACCAATCCAATACGAGATTGGGACCCTTCTCGTATTAGATTGGAGTGGATGGAATGGCCCAGCCCACCCAAGAGCGCTTATGTCATATGGAAACTCTTATTATAAAGATGGAAACAATCCTTATGCTTTTGCGGTAGGAATAATAAGAATAAAAGTCCAGGTTGGTTGGTGAGCCTAGTGATAGGAGACTATCTAGCTTGGTTCGGAGAGCACTTGTTGGGTGAAAGATTTTTTTTGCTAAATGTTATGGCCTAAATGCTGAACTATTGACCCTACTTGTTCGGATGGGTGTTCACCCCAAAGTGTTCCCGGACTGCATGCATACATCCGTAAGTAACTTAGTGCAACATGGAAAATTTTATTGAGAGGTTTATTTATGCTCGACTGAAAAGAGAGGAATCAGCAAAGAAAAGAAAAAAAAAAGGGGTCAACATCTGTATTTGAGAGATTGATTGTCTTTTAAAGTTGCCGGTTTTAAAGTAAGGGAGCTAGTTTATGAGCTGCCCTTATTTGATTAGAGGCGCCCGTACCCTATCCATAAAAAAGGAAAAGAAAAAACCCTTAAAAAGTTTTGTAAATATACTAGGAGGATGACATTTCGAACTTTCGTAGTTGGGTTTTGGAGCGTTGGGACAATCCCAGCTCTACAACTCTCTCCAGAGTCTATCAACCCACATTTTCTTGTTATTGGATTCAAATTCCTTTTACTCTCTCCGCCTAACAGAAATAAGGCCTAAGAGTACTTTTGGCTGAATACCGCTCGAAACGAAATAATAAGAGTCTTTTTAGGGCAACAGAAAGGAAAGGTGCCGGGGGCTTTTTCTTTTTATACGGTATACCGCTCCGCGAGCAAGGAGCGAGAGAACCAAGTGGGCTGTGGTGATGTTAGAATTTTCACCTATTTGTATCTTTTTAGTGATTAGTCTGCTAGTTTCTTTGCTCTTACTCGGCCTTCCTTTTTTATTGTCTTCCAATAGTTCGACCTACCCAGAAAAGTTGTCGGCCTACGAATGCGGTTTCGATCCTTTCGGTGATGCCAGAAGTCGTTTCGATATAAGATTTTATCTTGTTTCCATTTTATTTATTATCTTTGATCTGGAAGTAACCTTTTTCTTTCCTTGGGCAGTATCCCTCAACAAGATTGATCTCTTTGGATTTTGGTCCATGATGGCCTTTTTATTGATTTTGACGATTGGATTTCTCTATGAATGGAAAAGGGGTGCTTTGGATTGGGAGTAATCACTAATCGAAGAAGAGGGGGATCAAAAGAAAAGAAATAGGGTGCGGAAAAACCTAAATCGAGATGAATGGAAGATGCCTATAGAACTTTTTTTTTATCGGCCCTATTTATGTTAGGCGAGAGAGAAGAGAGAAGAGATTCCATAAGTAACTTAGTGGGTTGGGTGCTTTCTAAGAAGAGCTTGGAAGAACAAAATGAAATACGAACAACCGCGCTGGTCGTATAATAGAAAGAATACTATACTATTGAAAAAAAAAATGGAAAAGAAAAAGATCCTGCTAAAGACTATTTCATTCTTTCTTTTGTGAAATCGCTGTAGTGTAGGTGAACTTGAGCTACAACTAAAGCACGACTCCGGTTCTATTATTATTTTAGAGAAAGGAACAAAGCCAGCCACCCGGCACTATTCATCAGAAAAGGACCCCCTTCATGGACATGGAGCTCTAAAGAAGGGCATAGCCAAACTTATGTATGGACAAAGAAAATTGATCACTGCCAGATAAGATGACGCATTATGATCTAGTGAATAGAATAATAGAAAAAAGTAGTGGATCAAATGATTGTAGAACCTGATGATCTGATTCGTATATATAATGTTTTGGAGGATCTGATGGTTTATGATGTTTCAAGCTCGTGCTTTAAGGCAGGCAGTCTTAGAAATTCATACTGTAGCTGCTGTCGATATTGTAACGTGTTCACTTCTTTTTCTACAGGTTTCATTCGATTTCTTTTTTTGGGGTTGGTTGGGGTATGGAGCCGTAAGCGCGGTGGGGGGTGAGAGAGGACGTGCTCGTACGGTTCATAGAAGGCTCTGGAAGAGTCGTTGATTGTTGAGAACTTTCACTGCTCTATATTCGAAATATGCCTTTCTAGGAGCATTACGATCTGCAGCTCAAATGGTCTCTTATGAAGTATCCATCGGTCTTATTCTTATTACTGTACTAATATGTGTAGGTTCTTGTAATTTGAGTGAGATTGTCATGGCGCAAAAGCAGATATGGTTCGGTATTCCCTTGTTCCCTGTATTGGTTATGTTCTTTATTTCTTGTCTAGCAGAAACGAATCGAGCTCCCTTTGATCTTCCAGAAGCGGAAGCTGAATTAGTTGCAGGCTATAATGTAGAATATTCTTCAATGGGGTTTGCTCTTTTTTTTTTGGGAGAGTATGCCAATATGATCTTAATGAGTGGTCTATGCACATTGCTCTTTCTAGGAGGTTGGCTGCCTATCCTAGATCTTCCCATTTTACAGAAGATCCCCGGCTCAATCTGGTTTAGTATCAAGGTGATTCTCTTTCTCTTTCTATATATATGGGTCCGTGCAGCATTTCCACGATATCGTTATGATCAATTAATGGGACTTGGATGGAAAGTCTTCTTGCCTCTATCATTAGCTCGGGTAGTCGCCGTTTCTGGTCTTTTAGTCACCTTTCGATGGCTTCCAACATTCTAATTTTGTGCGAGCGCCTATATAAAAAAAGTTTGAGTAATGCCCCGCTTTTAGTAATACTAAGCGGGCTAGCCCCCGAAAATGCCCGTTCGAAAGAGACAACGAAGTTGGGGAAGAAATGTTGATAGAGTCTCGCGACTAAACTACTACCTCATATCTAGTCTCTCAAAGCGGGTCTTCTTCATCGAAGGTATCAGTACCAACTAGAGCCAGCTAGCCAGCTAACATGTCCAGTAAGCATATCCTCAAGCAGTGGATTACGGGTATTCTCTACGTCCTAACTAAGGCTAACCGTGGTTGAGCTATACAAGCTATAGCTCTCTTAGCTTCCATTTCCCTTTTACTTACTTTTTTAATGTTGGCAACGAAGTTGGGAAAGGGTACCTAAGGTGAAGTTGAAACTTGAACCTGGTCCTCTTATTCGTGACTTACTCAATCTCTAAATTCCATTATAAAAGACCTATTCTATCACAAATGTCTTTCTATTTTTTTATTGCTGCAGTTCTTCTTCCGTTATCTTTTCTTTCTTCTAGCAATCGTTTTGTCTTAGTTCTGTCTAGCGATTCCTGTAAATCAATATGTCCCCCTCTTTAGTATTGGTCTTGTCTCGTACTCTATCTAGAGGTATCAACTAAATAAATCGCCCCTATTTCTTTGTTGGCCTGCCTTGCTTTTCGCCACATTCAATCAAGCTTTTGAAATAAAGTCAAGATTGTATCGTCGACTCGAAAATGTTGAAAGTCCCAATAGACTGAAATGTAGCATTCTGCCCATCTAAGAGTCTATTCTAGCAAAGCAAAGAAGCTGCTTATTTGTCCTCCAACTAAAGCTTCAAGATCGGGCTGCTCTCACTTGTTGCCTTGCCCGCAGCTTTTATATGGATGGAATAAATAGTTGTAGGCACTAAATACGATCTTAGATTGTTTCTACATCCTTTGGGTAGTCACCTCAAGATCCCAACCCAACTCCTAACAAAGAGGACTCTCAAAGCAAAGCTTGTAAATAACACTTTTCGTTCTATTCCCCCTAATAATATATAAACAGGAGCCCTTCTTTATATATGTCGGCAGGGCTTTTTCTTTCTATCAGTTTCAAATCGAAATAGATATTGATCTGGGTCTATGACCATTACCCAAGATTACGCAAGAAAGAGGCGCAATAGCATCTTTGAATTCACATTCACCTTTTCCGCTAGCTGGGAGCAACTGCTTGGACTGGATGTACTTAAATAAAGTCACCACTTCAGAGGGCTATCTCTCCGCTTCTGATCCCTGCCTAGATGAAGAAAGGAGTGTCCATACAGAATCATCAAGTAGGGAGAAGTGCACTTAATAGTTGATAAAACAAGAAGGGCAATTTCAATTTGAAGTCAAGAACAAGAAAAGCTCATGCGAAGGTTAGACTCAAATCCAATTTCCCGTCCTGCATATATGAGCAATGCTCTATTCCCAATGCTGACAAGAACATGCGTTGCAACTAGTAGAGTAGATTCCCGAGCCTATCAAAAAAAAAGGGTGTCATTCCTGCTGATCTAGCTTCGTATTCTCGCCACTCCTATCAGTAAGGCATAAGATAAGAGCAATCCAGAGGACTCCCAATTCCAAAGCTATCAATTAAACCAACCCTTCTTCATTAAAATAAAAGAGGCAAGCAGATTGTATTTCTTTATTGCACTAGTTCCCGATGTAATGACTGCAAATGTATCCCGACTCCTTTACTTTATAAGTGAGTTGAGTGGAGTGAAAGAGCCGACCTATACTATAGTCAAGTCGTACGCGTATCTTTCTGATCTCCTTTCCCCTTTTTTGGATAGGGGATCGATCTTTCCACAGGTCACTCTGCCCAACCTATTGAATAGGTGTGGGTGAACTATTTCCTTTTGGTTGGTTTCTTAGAATAGAAGGAGAAGTCCCTTTTAATTGAATTTAGCAGTCCGATCTGGCTTTCCTGCCTCTCTAACCTCTTCTCTTTGTTATTGCTGAAGACTTTCTTAGTCGTCTTATCACTCAACTCACTTATAAAGTAAAGTTTGTGTTTGTTGATTCTGGACAGTTGAGACCGATAAAATATACGAGTAACTCTATGTTTACCTCTCATTTATTGTTTGCTGACGATGTTCTCTTGTTTGCTGCGGCCACAAAGAGGAATGTGACGGCTATCACCAAAATTTTCGATATTTATTACTCCAGGGAATTTTGGAAGGCGGGTCAAGTGGTTAACTGGGCTAAATCAGGGGTTCTTTTTGGTGATAAAGTTACCGAGCACAGGAGGCTCAGTATGGTGAGCTTGTTGCAGCTTAAGCATATTTCTTTGCCTTTTCATTATATTGGAGTTCCTTTTTTCATTCCTTCGCGGTGTATTCTTGGCCGGTTAGTCTTCTTTCCCGGTTATAAAAATGAGAAAAATCTATTCTATTAAAAATGGAATTTGGTCTGGTTCCATTGATAATAGGAAGTTAATTACTGTGCCTTGGGACATTTGCCGTTTGTCTATTACGGATGGGGGCATTGGTGTGAAGAAGCTTGATACTTTGAACCAGGCCCTAAAAGAAATAGGGGCTTGCTAAATTCTCTTGGCAGCTCATTTCTTCTAATAACGATTGCTGAAAACTCGTTTATTTAAAGAGAATGGCTCTCACAGAACTAGTGCGATCACTTCTTCCATTTTGAGCTCTTTAAAATCTTTCATATGGTGACAGACAAGTTTAGATGCTTAATAACCAAGAACCTTATGTAGGGGACAAACTTTTGGCTTGATAATTGGATTTTTCATTTATCCTTGAAAACAAGTATGGTAGACAGAGAAAATATTCCTTTGCAGGATCGAGATAATCTTACTACTTCTCTTTCTGATTGTCGGGTTAATAATGATTGGAGCCTAGCCCTTAAAAGTAAAGGCATTTCGGCCTCAACTGTTGCACACATTACTAAACTAATATTTCTTTCATTCATGAGGATCATGACATGTGTGTTTGGCAGCCCAACAATGATGGTAAATTTTTGGTCAAATCTGTTTACAATACTCTTTGCTCTAATCGGGAAGAAATTTTGTTGGAAAGAGTTATGACCTCCTTCGAGATCTATTATGTGCTGGCGGGATTTTTCTGGGTTTCTTACCACTTTTAAAGTAGCTGGTTCAAGTTACAATCCAAGGGATATTATCTTGCTTCGATGTGTAGGTTGTGCAATCACCATGTGGAGGTGGAGGATACAAATCATATTTTTGTTGGTTGCAGATTTGCTAAGACCATATTGTTGGCTAAATCGATTGATGTCTCTGGTTCCACTACACTAATAAGGGGATAGGCTTCATTGCTTGTTGATGCTTCTGAGGCTACTCTTAGCACACAGATTTTAGTGGAACTCGGCCTTCTTTTAGAATAAGGTCTCCTTTACACAAGAGGTTTGGATGATTTGGCATACTAGAAAGAAATGTACTTTTGATGATGAGGTGCCAAACATTAATGCTTTCCTGAGGCAAATTTGGAGACTTATTACAGAAGCTGATTTCTATAAAATAGGCAGGACAGTTAGAAAAGAGTAAGAAGCCCTAAAAGAAATAGGCTTTTAATTGAATTTAGGCTTATACGATGGGATGACCTTCGATATGTTGGAAAAGAGAATGGCTTTCTTCTCGATCATGGAATAGCCCACTTGTGGAGAATGAGTTGGGATCTCTCGTAAAGAATAGAAGGGCCTAGTAAAGAATAGCTTTCTATAGACTCTCAAAGTTGTCCTATAGGAGAACCCCTTCCAATTCCTTGAACCACTTCGTATATCTCGATGATGTTGACACTACCCGCAAACTCCGGAAAGAAAAGCAAGGTATGAGATTAGATTGTATGTATAATAGGCTTCTTCTTTCTTAGCAGGTGTATCAATCGAGATAGAGTTTTCAAGGAATGCCCCCCTATTTCTTTTAGGGTGCTTTGGCCCTAACTCTTTATTTGGCATCAACTACTAAGGATAAGATTTCACATTACTTGGCAGAAAGGTTAATAACTTGAGATTGTTCCAGGGTGAAGAATGAGGCTCTTTCCTCTTTTGCTTTTTTTTGATAGGGTGTGACTGACAAGCTCTTTCTTATACTCCCTAAAATGGCCCTATCTATCAAAGGGCGCTAGTCTTTCCTTCTTTCGTCCAAGTATACTTTTTTTCTATCTTCAATCTTAGAGAAAGTAGCGAACTCTCCCACTCAATTAAGTGTCGGG
>JAYMSW010000053.1:0-34688 GCA_036897725.1 Erodium texanum
GTTTATCAATATGCCAAACAATCTTTATCACCTCTGTTCTAATTGTATCATTACACATTTATAAACTGTAATTTGTAATGAAGAGGTGAGAAAATATCATATGTCTGTTACTTTCTTTGTGGGGCAGTTTCTACTGTCACGATTCCCCTTAATACCACACTTCTTGCAAGTTCATTTCTTCATAGCCTTTTCCAACCTTTCTTATATTCTTTGTGTGCTTCCTTTGGTTCTGGATATGTGTGGTGTCTTCACTACAATAGACGAAGGTTTAGATATACCTGTCAAAATCTCAAGCATTTTATCACCAACATGCATACAGTTTATCACCTAATTTATCAATAATGAATTCACATTTTTATCACCAAGTAACTGTTGGTTTATCACTTAACCAAGTACAGATTATCACCATATCTGAAACAGATTATCATCTTTTTATCACTGAGATTCAACAGTTTATCACCATTTTATCACCAGGTTACAAGTATTTTATCACCAACATGCAACCTCTATCACCTTTATCACCAACATACATACAATTTATCACCAACATGCATACAGTTTATCACCAAAATTCAACAATTATCACCATTTTATCACCAGGTTAGAAGCATTTTATCACCAACATGCAACCTCTATCACCATTTTATCATCAGGTTACAAGCATTTTATCACCAACATGTAACCTCTATCACCTTTATCACTAACATACATACAATTTATCACCAACATGCATACAGTTTATCACCAAGCAACACAAACTCAAAAGTTGCAGTACGGATTTTTCCTTTTTTGCGGAATTGTGAGTTTAAAATTGATGAATTCGTCAAAAATCAACAAAAAACAATGAAATCTAACCTTTCAACGAGATTTTTGGTTAGATTAAGCGAGAAATAGGTAGGAATAAGAGATGAAATCAACATACATACAGTTTATCACCAAATTGTGAAATTTAAATTGATGAATTCATCAAAAATCAACAAAAAACAGTGAAAGATCAACATACATACAGTTTATTAACGTATTCAAGAGTGAGATCTTCGTTTATCACCGAATTATAGAGTGAGATCTTCGTTGTCTTCTTCTGCAAGCAACCGGCTTCTCTGTGTTTCTTCAGTCGGCGTCCTTCTACGATTTTGAATCTGTGTGTTCCGGATATATATGTGTGGTTAGCGTAATGACGGTTCTGCCCTTATGGGCTCTATAAATGTGGCTGTTTTTGATTGGTTGGATCTAATGGGATGAGTGGCTAGGATTGGTTCTCTAGTTTGTAGGTTAAGAGTGGTTTCTAATAGATCACACCTGGGATATGTGTCCGTAAAAACTTATTATAAATAGGATGTTTTTGTTATTAGGAGAGAAATTCAAAAGTTGGTTTGGGGAAATTCCAATTACTATTCTTGCTTGTTGATTTTATTATTTTATTTTTGAAAGCATGGGCCTTAGCGGCCCGTTGCCAACCTACTGAAGGGCCTGACGCGGTGCTCTCCGCTCTAAGGGCAATAGAGAGGGCCAATACACTCATACAGGCCCAACCTGTCAACAAATTCCTATCACTTTGAAGCCTGTTCGGTTACATGTTCACGCTACTGAGCTTGGGGATGAATCTGAGGAGAGCAATTATCTTGTTTATAAAGTTCTATGTATTGTACTCTTGGTCGATGTGGGAGTTTTCTAACTTCGCCCATTAAAGAAAAAACCTCCAAACCTTTCCTCTTGCAACATCTCTGAATTAATATCAGATTTAGATAAAGTTAACACACTTTCCGGGTTCCTGAAATTCATGATCTCAAGTTACAGATGCAATAATATATCACACACACAAGGAATGGTGCACCTCTGATCTGCTCACAAGATCTTAAGAAATGACTGGTTATTGCTTGCTTGCATTACATTACATTTAGATGTAACCATCACACCTTGAGACCCTTGTTGATCAAGCGCCTGTTCTTTCCTGGCTTTCAGAAGTGGAGGCGAGGAAGAGAGAGGCCACAGTGCTTCCATTACTCGCCTACAAGTTGTTCTTCATGCTTGTCATTGCTTCTGTGGTGTTGAATATGGTTTCGGATGCCTCATTAGCCGTCTCTATGATGATATGTCCACCACACTCTTTGCCATGGAATGGAAACTGGCATTTCCTCCTAGAACTAACCCTGATGCAACTGTCCACATTCATACAATTTGTATAGTTGTGATGTGGCTTGGCATGTTAAAAGTGTGTTTGACTTGCATTGCCAAGACGGTGAAGAAGGTTGATAGGAGAATAGGGCAGAGGTAAGATTGTCTGTAATTGTGAACAGGTGATCTTTTCTTGAGCTTTCTTCTGTTGCTTCCCTACGGTTAGCAACTAATTGTACATTGTGAAGATGGGTTACTTATTATCGAATTTTAAACAAAATGACCTATATGTATGTGATGTTAAATATTCTGTAGCTACACATCATTGTTTTTTCTTCTTTCTATAAGATATACTCTGAGCAACACATGTACAAAATTGTTCCATTCATTTTTGAAAGTTGTTGATCCATATCACATTGAGTGTGTACCAGACATAGGGAATACTGACATACATTCAAAAAGCTCAATTTCCAAAAATAGTTCTCACTGCCTAACAGTGACTTTTATCTTGGTATATATGGAATGTCACATAATCACTGTAGGTACTCGGCCAAGATTGGCTAGAGGTACTGGGCCATCTGGTGAAGAGCATTTGATGTGATCAGCAATTGGATAGTCCACAGGTTCCCAGTCAGTGGTGAATGCATAAGATACTTCTTCGAAAGTAACATTCCCTCTATTGTCTCTGTGCAGCGAAAGTTTTGGTCGCCCACCCAGGCCTCTCTCTTGGACTGACTCAGTCATTTGCTCCAAAGACCCTAGATCATACTCCCATCGAACTTGTCCCACATGCCTACTGAACATAATTTCAAGCTCCAGGATTAGCAACTTTGCCCTCTTCAAAGACTCTCTGAAGTAGATAGCCGGAGTGGGGAACACATGTGAGAGATACAAACCGTGGCCACCGTACTCGTAGTGCCAAAATTCATCATGACTATTCCAACGATCACACATTGCTGGGTAATATAGCTCCATAAACATCCTTGTTTCAGCAGAGGGATCAAAAATGTAGGCAGGATACACACCATTTACTCTGTGACGAACATAGGCACACAGACCTTGCCAACCCAAACCCATGGTTCTGATGCGCCTTGTTGTAGTTGTAGTTGTAGCTGTAGTTGTAGCTATAGTTGTAGCTGTAGTTGTAGTTGTAGTTGTAGTTGTAGTTGTAGTTGTAGTTTCAGTTTCAGTTGTAGTTGTAGTAGTCATATAGGCAGCCATGACTGAGTGCAACCCAAACCTAAAAACTGTTCCATTCGGATTTAACCTCCTATTTAGGTTTCGGAAAGAAGGAGCGTAAGTCAGAACCAACACTATATGAGTAACACGAGCTCTCAGGTCTTCATTCAAATTGTTTGTCCCAATCTGAAGGTCAAATGGTGATAGGTATGTCAGGCGTTTCTTATTTCCACCACTCGAACACTTCTGCCGCTTAGCTGGCCCTTGTGCTACATAGGTAGCTTTTCTTTTGTTTCCATTCCTTCCACCACTCACCTCCCTAACAGCAACCTGACTACTCCAAAGGTCTGCATAAGAATGCAGCAACCTACAAAGGGAAGAACATATCCGAAATTAAATGGTATTAGATTCAATTGCTTTTGGACACTTGACTGTTCAATAAGAATGGAACACTAAATTATAAAGCAGCATCAAAAAACCATCTTACCGTGACTCCGATAAATTGAATTGTCTGTCAGGGTTATGAGCCAGAGGTGCATCACTTGCCACTTCTTTAGTAAGTGTACTTAGATCCTCACACCTATGGGTAGAAGGCACAGAACTTGCCCCATCATTAAGACACATCATGCAGTAATAAGGAGCCCTGTAGCCTGCAGACTGCAAGGTAAATAATGCATTAATGGGTTACTGCTATTCTTCTTCCTAACATATAGTTTGCATAAACAGGGAAAATAAATGGCCCACTCGTACACAGAGCATATTAGAGTGGAAATCGGAGTTGAAAAGAATAACCAGACAGACAGTTGAAGTTCAGATGCAACCAACATACATACAATCAGATAATCATCATAGAGTTACCTCTTCTAATACCAGTTAATATCAGTATATTGAACACAGTTAATATACAAAAATCCAAGGTTCTCAGTATATTGAATACAGTTAATATCAGTTATATTCACCAAATCAATCAAAATATCCATTTGAAAACAGTTAATATCAGTATGTTAAACAACTTACCTCATCTGAGGTCATATCCAAGGTTCTCAGTAGTTGGATCATTTTAGAAGCACGACTCCTACAATTCATCATTATACATTGATATTAAAAGCTGAATAAACAATTCTCACATGAAAATAAACGATGAACAAAGCTTGTAAGGAACTACTTCAATTTATAGGGAGTGGACTAAGTGGTGAAATTGTAGTTGGAACATTAAACTTTATTAAACATCATTAAAAAACCATCTTACCATGACTCAGATAGGTTGAATTGTCTATCTGGGTACTGAGCCAGAGGTGCATCACTCGTCACTTCTTCAATAAGTGCACTTAGATCCTTAAGGCTATAGGCGGATGACACAGAACTTTCCCCAGCATTATGACAAGTCATGCAGTAATCAGGAGGCCCGTAGCATGCAGACTGCAATGTAAATAATGCACTTATGGGTTAATGCTATTCTTTCCTCCTATGTAGTTTGCATTAGCTGGGAAAAATTGAATTTCAGATGCCATTAACTAACATATATACCATCACATTATCATAGTAGAGTTTCATTATGGCCAGAAACAAAAACATCACAGCTAGAACATCAATCAAAAAAAAATATTTGCACATTTATATCAGTTTACTCCATAAATTCCCTCTTCTGATATCATGTCAAAGGTCCTCATTAGTTGGATCATTTTAGAAGATAAATGGCCCATTATTTGTTTGATGGACTAACATAGGAATACAAAAAATAAGTAGTAATAACAAAATAGAAGTTCAGATGCAATTAACTAATGTACAAACCATCACAGAGTCACAGGAGATTTTCATTATTATAGTGCCCTGAAACAAAAACATCACAGTTAGCACATCAAACAAAAATTACATTTGCACACAGTTCATATCAGTATATTGAATAATTTACCTCCTCTGATGCCATGTCCAAGGTTCTCATCAGTTGGATCGTTTTGGATGCAGAAATCCTACAACGATCATTTTACATTAACACCAGAAGCTGAATAGAAAACTTTCACATGAAAATAAATGGTGGATAGGGCTTGTAATGAACTTTACTTCAAATCGTTGGGACTGAACTCAGTGGTCAAATTGTAGCTGAACATTCTTTTCTTTTTCTGGATTCCAGTGCCATCGATGTTCATCAACACCTCTTCACTTCCCGAACTTGAGCGGCAAATATAGTGCTCAAATGAATCTTCGTCAATAACCGGCACATCCACAGCATCAAATTTGACTTGAAATTGCAGAAGAAAAAGGTTAACGCTAAAAGATAGGCACAAGATCTTGGATCTAGATTTCTATTTTTGATTCCAGAAATTCAAAGATTTATACCCCAAACTTTTTATACATTGTCGAAACTGAAAAGAACATAAAGAAAGGTTGTAGACTTAAAAGTTTACCGATCGCTGGAAGAGATTTTTGGCCGATGATTTTACCGATCTCTGGAACAGATTTTTGGCCGGTGATCATGTCCATCCCCTGTTCAGAAATTTAACAAAGAACTGAAATAAGCAAGATATCTATAAAGAACTCGTACACAGAGCATATTAGAGTGGAAATCGGAGATGAATTAAGCATGGATTTGCAAAAAAATTGAATTAAGCATGGATTATCAAAAGAATTCTCTCATTTCACTCTCTCAATCCTCTTCTTTATCACCGTTTATCAGAAAGAACAGACACAGATCAAAGAATATAGGAGCGAAAGTATGAACAACAGAGCCTGAGGAATAGCCCTAAAACAACATGAACAGAAACGGAGGAGAGTGAAGGAGTAACACTCACCATTTTGATTTTCCTGAGAAAATTTCTTTTGGCAGAGAAAGTTCGAGAAAATTGAGTTGGGAGCGATCCAGAATGATTTGGATTTGAAGAACGAGAAGTGAATAAAAAGGGCGGGATGATCATTTTATGGACGGTTAGGAGCAATAAGATACGACGACGTCTTGAAGATTTAGTCAACAAGTCAACTCAAATGACATGTCTTGTTCGCTAAGACACCAAACAAAACTCGTGTCTCTATGTGGCATTTCGTCGAACATCTTGCGGGGAAGGCGAGATTTGGAATACATGCTTACGAGACATAGCTTGAAGGAGAGGGAGATTTGGAAAATAGGCTCCAATTTATTGCTTGAGTTATTAGTTAGCTCTTGCAACAGTGGTATCAGAGTCATCATCCAGCGACCTGTGCCATGGCTGAGAGTGAGGTTGTGTGCGGTACTCCGGTGAGAAAGGAGGTCCATAGCCTGCGTTCGGAGATTCGAGAGTTGGGCCAGAAGACACAATCGGTCGTTGACTCCATAAAGATGCGCTTGGATGGTGTTGATAAGATCCGGAAGGGTTTGGGTATGCTTATGCAAGATAGAGGCCTGAGTCCGAATTTTTTTGAAGGATCGATGAACCAATCTGTGGATGCTGGTCAAATTCGTCGCCTTCTCCATCCCTATTATCATCTGTGCAGCCTGTGGAGACGAAGGATGAGCTGACGATTGAGAAACGACTTGAAGCGAGATTTTCGGCTGAAAAACAAGGTCGGGCACAACAGCGAGTAGCCATTGATATATGTATAATGGAGCAATTGGCTGAAATTGAGAGACGGGGAAAGAGCAAAGAGAACTAAATAAGAAAGCCAACAATGGGTATGAACATTTTGTTGCCGATATGGAGGACTTGTTCGCAGAAGGAGAAGGTACTGAGGAGGAGGACTTCGGTTCTGAAAAAGCTTCCACTGATTCTCAGATCTTCAATGGTGGGTGTATTTACAACAAGCTTATAGAGAGTGATGGCTGGATGTTTATGCCTGAGGTCTGGATGTTTGTGGTAATGCCCAAGTTGACATCTGTGAACAATATGGAGGTAATATCATTTTGTATTGTGTTATTCTCGTTTCATCTAGCTAGACAAATTACTGGAATAGTTAAATTTCCTACTCGTATTGGCACATTAATGAGTAGAGGGAGATATGGGTTCTTTCATGAAGAAGATAAGGAAATTTGGGTTGATTATGATGGTTCCAACATAGAAAGAGCTCTTAAACTACTGGAGGTGATGGTTATGGGAAGTTTTGAGGTTAAAGGATCTCTGGTTGGATTGTATATGTATGGGTTTGTTGTTCCAAGTATTGGATTTAAGGAGAAAAGGATTAAAAAGCAGTTGGACTTGGTTGGGTCTGTGTGTAGAGGGTGGAGTAGGTCATTTATTATTGATTCACTAAACAACACATTGCTCTTGAACATTGGAAATAGTCAAATGGTTAAGCTGAAATTTTGGGAAAAGACTATTGTTGAAGGGTCTCATTCGTTAAGAAATAATTTTGGTTGTGAGGTTAGGAAGTTGGGTTGGGATATGGCTCATCCTAGACCTACTTGGCCACCTGAATTGGGAATTCTGTTCTACATTAATGAGATGTCGGGGGTTGAAAAAAATGACACAATCATAAGGGAACCTTGCGGAGCTGAATGGAATTTAGGGAAGAGAATCTTAATGTGCTTTCATGAATTGTCTAGGGGTAGTAGAAGTGACAACTTAAATGGGGAAATGGTTTCATTTGATTTGCCTCCTGTATGGGAATTTTCCATAAAGGGAATATCTAGAAAGACTTGGGTTTGGTCGACTAGAATGAAAGAGAATGAAGTTTTGGGAAAGTATGGGGAAGATGGTTTGTCTCTGGAGTTGGGGAAGTTGTGTCTAACTAAAATAAGCATGAAGCCATGAAGGATATAGTCTTATTGCCTGGATTTATGAGCTTGGATTTTTAGAGTTCCCCTGGATATGAGAGCGATCCTATATGAAATCAGTGTCCAGTGAATTGCTAATGTTGGGCTGAGTTTTCATTTAAATTCGTATAAGAGGGGCAATTTGATTAACATGTATGGATTTTGTGGGTATATGGGGTATAATAGAGTGGTGTTTGAAGGTTGGGGTATTACTGGTAGTGTAGGGTATGTGACCTTCTATGAAATTATGTTAATCGGTGCATCAGTCATGACACATTTCAGGGGTTAGAAAATGGTGTTTGTTCGAGTTTTTGTGGATGCTGTTGTTATGAGAGAGATGATAACTGCCTAACTGGAGTGGGCATATTTCTACAAGAAAGCAAGGATCAGAAATTACAAGTTGGTGGAATTTCAAACTTGCTGCAAATTACAGACAATATATCTTCAAAGGTGGTGTTACTTCATATGTCTTAGGAGAGAGACTGGAAAAAAGATCGACGCCTAGTTCCTTGGAAGTTCAATGCTAAAAAACGACGGTGCTTCTCCTTTTTTTTTTTCTTCTTCCCATTAGATGAGTTATACTTATTTGTTTTATTTTATTTCTCATTTTCGTTTGTCATATGTCAAGACATGGTTTACCCAAACAAAGGTATCGATGCTTAGAGTTGACAAAATTTTTTGAGGGGTCGCCGCTGTTTTATCCTCTACTCAGCATCATACGTCGAATCCTTATTTCGTTTTTGCTAACCGAAGAACCATATTAATCTTACTCTTAGAGATTGTAGCTCCATTAGACTGTCCATAATTTTGCTGACCCGGTAGGGTTCGGGTGCGACCCGGGAACGCAAACACCACATACGATTTCGCTTCCTATTCTAAATAGGATACGATTTGGCTTCCTATTCTAAATAGGATATTACTTTCTTTTTTTGTTAACGTCACATGAATGGACGGGCCATAGGTTTATATATATATATGATATACGATGGCATGGAATCAAAAAACCAAATAGGGTACGTATAATAATACAATTAGGGAGATGGTGATCGAATGCGGCGAGGGTTCCTCAGGCGGCGGCAAGAAGCAAAGACTATGTAAAAAACGGAAGCGGAGACCTCGACGGAGGATCAAATCTAAGAAGAATCTTTGCCACTCTCTTTTTGAGAGTGGCTATACCATTGATGTCGCCAACCTCCTCTTCACACCTCAAAGGGATTTTCTTCTCAAAAACCACGGCCAACAGGTTTTTTTTTTTGTCTCTCGTCTTTGTATGAGTAAAGATCTAACGATTAGACCTAACCAGACGGTACAATAAATTATGTGCACATATGATAACCTATGATAGACAATAATTCTCTCAATTTCTAAACTTACATAGTTCTGTTAATAAAAACAGGTTAGGGCTGATGAATTAAAGGGCAAGACTATTGTTCTATATATCGTGCCACTTTACGAGTCCAAGATCAAGCCAGGGGACACTCTCGATATGATACAGGCTTACAATGAGCTTTTGCCTCTGGGCGGTATAGAGTTTGTCTTCGTGCCTATTCGAATGTCCCGTTGGGACGAACACATTCCCAAACCATACCATCGCTTTGAGTCCCAAGAGGCTATTTTCAATCACTTATTTTCCGCAATCCCTTTCCCTGCCGTCCCATTCTCGGACATAGGATCTTGCGGAGATCGTGTTGTCAAGACCTTTGAATTCGATGGTGCTTTAGCTTGGATGGCTATTCCGTTTTGGGTCATCATTGATCCCACCAACACTGTTGTGCTTACTCGAGGCCTCTTTCTTCATCTTTTCAAGCTCTTTGGCGGAGCCGAACTCTACCCTTTGTCATCACATAGGCTAAGGTTCTTAATTCATGAGCATGGCTATGGTAGTCGTATTAGATCGAGGAAGCGCCTCATTAATCGTTGGGATCAGCTCTTGGCATCCACTACTCGGGATTTTCTACTATCTAGCAATGGCGATCAGGTACTCCAATTGATTTTGTTATCTTGTACACATTTACTTACCTAGTAATCTAGGTTATTGATCTGTCCCATTCAATGAGTCTTGAAAGTCACAAGAGTTTGATTATATATATTAAAGGAGAAACTACAATAACACCTTCACTTTGAGCTTTTATTTGTAAGAGCATCTCCAAAATGATTTTTGTTGGCAGAAACATACGCTCACCTTTCATAAACTGTAAAAAAATGATTTACGTTACTTTAATTAGATGAAAAGGTTGAGAATTTTTTCGAAAATACCCAAGTTATCTCTTTAACCCTTAAACCTAAACCCTATACGTGGTGGAGGAGGAGTTAGGGTTAGGGTGAAAATATGATGGATTGTGAGGGGCATTTTAGACAATTTCTATACAAAAGTTGGTAGGGATAGATTTTTTTTGACGAAAATCCTTCTTTTTTTAATAATTTATGAAAGGTGAACGCGTGGTCATGACAACAATGATCATTTTGGGACTGTTCATCCAAAAGGTTAAATATAGGTGTGTTAGTTATGCGTATTTGTACTTGTGTGATTATATATATTCTTTACTCTTTATGTAATGTTTTAGGTACCCATCTCGTCTCTTAAAGGCAAGGTAGTAGGATTATATTTCTGCGAAAACAGACCGGATCCTCCTCGCATGAAATTGATCAAGGAGGTCTATCAAGAGGCCAAATCGCTCGGTCATGATTTCGAGATCGTGCAAATCAACTTCCATTACCTCTTCTACAATACCGACACAAAGTATATCGAAGACGTTGTAGACCTCGAAGATCCTTGTCACCAAGGCATCGACTGGTTGACACTGCCCTTCAAGGACCCGAGTTGTAGGAAACTACAACGGATCTTTAAATGCGATAAGGACAGAAACGAGGATTGGTTTGGAGATTGCCTCGTCATCATCGATTCACGCGAACCTGACGCTAAAAGTGGTAAAGTCGATTTTGAATTTTCAGGCGCCGAGATCATGCAAGCGTATGGGATCGAATCCTACCCTTTCACACGACAATCTCTCTTTAAGAAAAAGTGTAGAACTCAGAAAAAAGAAGTGAAGTTGCAACTACTCTTCCCGCCCGAGCAATGTACCCTTATGCGGCCCGCGGGTCGTGGGTTTTGTCCGACCGGTCGTTCCCATCTTTTTAGGAAGAGGGTTCTTGTTTTGTTTGCTACACTTTCTGAGTGCAAGTCTAGTACATTTGTGTCTATGTTGAAGTACAAGTACCGCGAACAAGTACACATCGAAGAAGATAAGTTCGAGGTAATATATGTCTCGACCGATCGCT
Source organism: Erodium texanum (assembly GCA_036897725.1). Taxonomy (NCBI): domain Eukaryota; kingdom Viridiplantae; phylum Streptophyta; class Magnoliopsida; order Geraniales; family Geraniaceae; genus Erodium; species Erodium texanum. The sequence continues at coordinate 11,294 of JAYMSW010000053.1, forward strand.
ATGAATCTTCGTTCGCGGAGTGCACACGAGACATGCCATGGTTGGTACATCCTTATTCGGCGAGCTTTCAGAAATGGTGCAGCTTTAAGGTTTTTAATAAATTTGAGGGTGTTCGGGCCGCGGCGTTTGACATAAATGGTGAGCTAATCGGCAAGGAATTTGATATTAAATGGTCGGATTCGAGATTTGGAAGAGACAAGTATGACGAGCTTCGGTTCCCGTTTGTGTCGCAAGATTTGGAGGTTTGGGTGCTTACGGAAATTGCAATGACGGTCCAGTATTTGGAAAGCTATTACTACAGTGATGACGATAATAGTGACAGATGGTGATTTGTAGAAAAAAAAAATTCTGTGTGGCGATGAGAAAGCCTTGTTTCAAAGTTTCATTCTCGGACAAAATGAGTTGAGGACCCGACATCAACTTACATGCGACAACAAAAGCTTAAACTAGGCGTCGATTCCAAAAAAGGCTGAGCGCTTTCCCATGCAAGTTGGATATATATATATATATCTCGTAGGACTAATCTAGTAATTAAGAGGGTAATTTATCTTAACGACTGGAGTTTAATTTAAGCGTAGACAATAATGTTATTATTTGAATTGCTATTTTAGGTCATCTTATATGTGGGTGTTGTTTGATCTGGTCACGCATGAGTAATATTTGGGGATAATATGACCTAAATGAGTTGTGTGGAAATACTCAGGCCGAGTGCATTTGTTTAGAATTTGGTCTCAATTTATTTGTGAAATTAAATGGGTTCTTTCAATATTTAATATTCGACATATTTAATTTAATTCCACGTATACGACTGTTCATTCCGTGGATAAGAGGATAGGATATCAACATCCACATTACCAAATATTTGTCGTCATTATCGTTTCATTTGTTGTATAAAAAATGGCTAAGTTATTTTATGAATTAAAAAATGTTTAATTCATTTGTTTGACGTGTAAGGAATCGACTTAATAGATGTTTCTATACAAATTTCAAGTCATAAAGTTCAAATTCGTTCGATACAGTTCTCAAATCGTTCAGATTTATTATATGTGAACCAAATTAAATAAAAGAATTCAACATATACAAAGAAATCTCATTTTCCACCGATAATTGATGCTTACAACTTATCAATGAGTAGGTCCCGGATCATAGAAGCATTACTACGTAAAGTAAGAGGCGGCACAAGCCGTTAAGTAGTTGATTTAAACCGTTTGATTAGGACTAATCACTCAATCTAACCCAAACAAAACCCTTTTTAAATGGGGTTTTTTCCCTCATTGACCACATTGCTACTCTCGAGACAGATGTTATCATATCATTTTTTTTTTTTTGAAATTACGTCGATAAAAATCTTGATATTTATCGGATAACGATAATTTTATCTTATCAAACAATCACACTGGACCACCCGATTAACACCCACCAACCAAGTAGCCCAACACTTGTCTACCAAATGGGAACTTGAGGTTAAACCAAGAAAAGTAAAAAACCAAACATTATCGACCCGAACAAAAAACCATATCCATATAGAGTTCTCACTTTCCACACAAGACCAGACACGTGCCCTTTCACGGGCCCACAACCAAGCCATGTCGTCATCTCTGAGCCATCAAGCTCCTTCACTGATACGTAAGAAGCATGTGGAGGCACTAGCTGTTAAGGTTTAGATTATGACAAGTTGCTCGATCTCATCCCATCACATGAAGAAAATGAAGAACTTGAACACTATATATATACAAGCCAAAGGGTTTGTGTTAATGCATATTCTCAACCAAACCCTCATAGCTTTGTCTCTCAAGCTTTCTCTGGTTTTTAACAATGGCGAATTCAAGGTTGGCTAGGTTCATTATGGAGGTTACACCAACTCAGTACACTAGCATCGTGAGGAGGAGGAGGAGGACGACGCAGATGTTGGATACGATTAAGGAAGAAGATCGCAGAGAAGTTAGTGCAAAAGAGTTCTCGAACCTTTCTTCTTCTTCTTCATCGAAGACTGTATCTGCATATCATGCTTCACCTGCACAATCGGGAGCTATGGCTGCCTCAATCAACTCCAAGTACTTTCTCAGAGAGGTTCAGAAATCATTCTCTGTGTTTGAACACTGAAGTGAGTTTATTTTCTTTGCTCTTCGTTCAAGCAAGCAACGATCGGAGGGGTTTGGTTTGAGAAAAAAACAGAACTTGTAATGAAATGACGTACTTGTGTACAAAGAACTGAGTTTTCATGTATCATCTTTCACATTGAGCATGTAATTTTGTAGCACATATGGTCTGCATCACTCTGTCTAATTGTCTTGAGCTCATACTGAATAAGAATCGATGTATTTTGGCAATTAAAGCCCTAAAATCTTAGCTTATCAAGATCCTATACTCGTGCTTTATTAAGGCCCGACCCACCTAAAAGCTCGAACTGACAGTGGAAGCCCAGCCTTGTTATTTATGCTGGTGTTGTGATTGACATCGGCCGATGTGGGACTCTGACACCCCCCTCACGTGCAAGCCGGTATTGAGCATCGGACTTGGCACGTGGGCCGTGGGACGATAGCCCACATTGATGATGACTTAAAAAAGGGGTGTAGGTAGGAGACAAACCAGGCTCTGATACCATATTAAGGCCCGACCCACCGACAAGCTCATACTGATAGGTGGAGGCCCGGCCTTATTATTTATGCTGGTGTTGTGATTGACATCTAGCCGATGTGGGACTCTGACATGCTTCTTTCAAGCGACAACAACACGTTACACTACAAAATTGGCCTATATAGAGCTTTCGGTGCTATTTCTGAGCTTTGTTCTGGGGAGAAGTTTTGGCTCTTTGGACAACATGGGGCTATTCCGTTGCTTTGCCTGTTCTTATGCTAACTTTGCGTTTCCTGGAAGTTTCTGATTCTACTATCTCTTTCATTTTCTCCAGTGCTGGTTTCAAAGAAGGAAAAAAGGACACAGATCAATGGTTATAATTATGATTGTTGTTAGCATAATTTATGTTTTATGACAAACAAATGAGAGCATTCAAGTTGAGTTTCAGGAGATCTACGAATCTAATTATTAACTTCTCAAGATGCTTAAGAAAGATGAAAAAAAAATATATAACACCAGCAAAGAAATTGCAGAAAATGAATTATAGATTACCAGAAGCATAAACCGGATGAAGCGGTTCCATGGATTCTGAGGGAACTGAGTAATCTGAACAAGATTTATTATCGGCTTTCTTTAACATCTTCTGAAAGCGATTAACCTGAAACAATGCAAAAGAGAGCATAAGATCTGCACTGACTTCATAGATGTATCTTGAATGTAAGAAAACAAACATAGAAACATAAAGGGAAAGTTTTTTTTTTCCTGTCTTTTTCATCCTCTACATTAGGTGCTAATATCAAATTGAACTGAGAAGGGAAATGTACCTCCGCTTTGCGGAGCAGTGTAATGCAACGCCCAGTCTGGCCCGCTCTTGCTGTCCTACCAGCCCGATGAATATAAGTCTTGATATATGCAGGCATGTCATAGTTAATGACATTTCTGACCCCTTCAACATCCATTCCACGAGTCATTGCATCAGAAGATACAAGAACTTGGATATCTCCTTCTCTAAATGACTTCAATGTCTTGCTGCAACACAGATTCTTGTTTTGATTACGATACTCATACTGATCCTCCTATGAATTATAATTACTGTAAATGATTGACTGGTTTAGCAATACCTTCTTACAGATTGAGGCTGAAGACCAGAATATTCTTTTATCTTGATTTGCAAATCACCAAACTGGTTTAGCAAACTGCATAACCGATGAGTTGACTCCACGCAATGCACTTTTCACCTCCTATGTTTTGGAGAAGGGCGACTAAACACAATGGTTTGAGCTTCGCTTCACAAATCTGAGTGGAAACAAAGTAAATGAACACATTAACACCTGACTTGGTTTTTAATAAAAATGTTGTTACAACAATTCTACAACTCCTCTTTTTCCTAAATAAAGGTTAAAATTAACCAATAACGTTATTGTGAAAATATCATCTATACGATCAACAAATCAAACTTCTTAAATAACTACGTTATGGGATAAAGGGAACTAACTTTAGCATCAGCAATTAATAACATGTGCAACTTCACTACCATGTATTTAAGAAGAAAATTAAGGATAAAGAACTTACCATCTTCTTATGGTTCTTAAGGAACCAAATAGAGAAGGAAGGACAGAGTTGGCACAAGTGGAAAGGCTTTCGTCATTAGATTGAGTGATCTGAAGCAGCCAGGACTGGTACGACTCCCTCAGTAATCGATCTGTTTCATCAACAGCCTCAAATTTTTTTCAAAAGAATTGGAAAGAAATTAACACTTGATGCCAACAAACGAACATTCACTAAATACATAAAAGTGAAAATAAAATGGTGTCCAGCGAAGAAAACAATCAGACTAACTCAAATCTTTGATCTAGAAAACCAACTAAAACTTACAATAAATTATGTTGTTCTTTTTTCACCAAGAAAATGAGGCTTGTTGATGGGAATGTCAAAACTAAACTAATACCAAATCTTATTTGAACTTGAAATGCTAGGTGATGTAGAACTACAGAGGAGCATATCTGAAGCAGCCCATATCTAGTAGGAAATTTCATTTGTACAAAACGAACTTAGAAAGTTGAACTATACTTTGATACCGTTGTAAATACTAACAGGCTTGAAGTGGTTTCCAACTGTAACACACTGAAAGCACAAATATATGAATCAAAATAATAACAAGATAATGTAGATGCTCAAGTGTAAATCCCTTGGTATTATTGATATGATCCATAAGTCTTCCCGGGGTTGCCACCAATATATCCACAGAACTCTGTAATGGATATAGAATTACAAATTGTTCCAATGTCGATATAGAATAGCAAGGGGTTTAAAGAACCTGCAACGCCAAATCACGGCACTATTGGCAGAGCATAGGCTAGAGTCTTTCTCAAAGCCACCAGGCCCCACTGTTTCTTGCCAGACTGCAACTTGAACGGGGAAGAGAGAAGAGAAACCCATGTCCTCCATAGCCACCTTCAACCTATAATGTAAAGAAAAGTGTATAAGAACGTGATGAGGGGCATAAAAAGTACATGAAGAAGATGGTGAAGTGGGTACCGGGTGTCAAGACAAGGGACGATATCCAAAGGGCATTCCTCAGAGAGACTAACATCAATAGGACTTCGCATCCATGGCAAAACTGGCTCATTCTTTTTCTTTGATTCTTCCCTTTCTTTTTTCTTCCCCATTTAATATGGACTTACCACCAGGTCAACCTTCAAGTCCACAATAAAGTAAGTTTGGTTTTGGGTTCTCGGCTGGGTTTCATCAAAATCACCAATTTCCTCTGTCTATGAATAGGCCAAGGTGAATCATATTCTTTGTTCAAGGTAAACTGGTGAAGTACTGGAAAGTGAAAGGTATAGTTCCATTTAACAGTAAACTCAAATCCTACAATATCATGGTTCATGCCAATAACATAAGGAAATTCCATACAAGGGAAACAACCTAAGCATGACTAATTTGGTTTTTTCTAGCTTGGAGGAACCAATTATGAATACAAACTGAAACACTATCATAAAACAAGAACCAAACATCTGGGTTGGTTTAAAAATCTATACTTTCTCTGTCATAATGCATTCTTTTTCTCTCTTCGAAAATGATGGAAAAAACCATTTGTTTAAAGGCTTTGCATTTCTTCGAACTATAAGTTGTATTTAATTGATTCAAATACATTAGATTTTTATTTTCATGTTAATTCTGTTCATAGATCAAATATGTGTGTCGATTGTTTGTTCAACTGATCAAATATTTGAATTTGATTCAAATTTTAACATCAATATCCTTTTAAATATTTAATATTTCTTTCATTACCCCATACAATTATCCGGTTAGTATTGAAGTATGTTAGTGTTTTGTCAACGGTTGGAGTTCATAGAATCTATAGTGTTGTTGTAATGTTTGTTCAATGGTTCATATATATATATATATATATTCGTTACTAACCAATATCAAGATTAGCTATCTCATACGCGATATTTCTTTTTATTATTGATTTTAGGAATACAAGGATATTATCGAAATATACCATTAGTAATTAGGTTACGTAATAGATTCTAGTTTTACTCAACCTAAGTTAATGAAATTGTAAATAGAACACTCTAGAACGATAGGAACATTGAGAAAAGAAGCAACCATAATGAGGAAAATGTCGGTAACGCACTCACATTAAGTATTATTATTTTTATAATAAACAAAAAACTGTCACCACAAGATGGTGATTCTCGAGGTCACCTGGCTGAAGGAAACCCGTACACGTGTCCGGCGTGGGCCCGAGACAAGGAGGTTTTGTTGTTTGGTCGAAGCTAATCATAGGACTAAAGAGGTTTTGGACGGCTGGGTCGTGAGGATAAATCCATGCATGTTTTGTCATCAACCTTTGGACTTTTTAATATAACTTCAATTGATTCAAGTTACAAATTTAACAAAACGATAGATTCAATGGCATGTTTTAAATTAAACATATTTGTATTTAGTTGATACTATATTTGAATTCTAACCAAAATTTGTTTGGACGTATAGTTGGATGTTGAAGATTTTTTTTTGTTTTTGTCATAATTAAGGTTGAAATAATTATATTAAATTTAAAAGCGAAAAATGTGTAAAAAAAAATTTATGTTGTTTTAGATGGTCCGTTATTTGAATTCAAGACTCAATAAATGTTATTTACATTACGTCACGATATTTAAAATTAATCTAAAAAGTTTAAAGTAAAGTAACATGTCTAATTCAGTAGTTAAGAATAAAGTTGTTTAGGGACCCCGAAAATTTGAAAACCTAGGATAACTGTCTCTAACCGAACCGCCAAACCCCCTACCCCGTTTAAACGGGTGGAAGTTACACCTGTTTTCTAAGTTACCCGCCTACATGGGACGGGTTTGGATAGTGAAACTCAGTACCCAAATGAGCAGGGGAACATGATAATACATTTTTTTCTTCAAAAATATGTATCTAGTGTGGTTCAAATATGTAACCTTATGTCATATACCAAGCAAGCTGATCAACCGAGCTGGAGTTTTTTTGTGTTATCATTAACGCAAGATATGTATATATATTTTTCTAACCCCATTTTATTTGTACTAATATAAAACCAATTTTAATTTTTTACAATTTTAATTTACTACATAAACAACTTATTTAAAATAAATACATATATATAAATTTAGTATTGTAATACAAAATTACATATAAAAAGTAACACAATTTTTTTTTGAAAGGAAAGTAACACAAATTTTAATCTTATAAGTTATAACCCTTATTTATAACTATGGAATTGTACCTATACAGTGTATGAATCCTAACCTTTCTTAATCTCTAACCCCAACAAATAATAATCTTAAATTTGGGCCTAGCTTTTGGGCTTCATTTCTTTTACTCGTGAGTACAATTTGTTGGGTTAAAATCTTTGAATTTTTGTTGTTGAAAAAAGTCCGATAATTAATATCAGTTCGGTACTGGTTAGGGGAGAGTAAAAACTCGTACCTGTACCGTATCCGGAAGCGGAATTACCAGATAATTTTTTGGTAAAAAGGTAGGGGACGATTAGTAATAAATCACTAACCGCCTAATTCGATTAGGGAAGAGATTTTGGGTTCGGGGCGGGCAACCGCCTTATGGACACCCATAGTTAAGAGAGTTATTTTTTTTACCTATCAAACTAGGATCAAATACTAGTGAGAATAATAATATTATTATTTACAATTATTTGTATGTAGCAAAACTTTCAACAAAAAAGAAAAGAGTGAAAGAGAAGGCTGAAATCGGGAGAGGAAGTTGTGTCTTAATAGGGCCTAGGGTTTTAGAGTTATTATATGAACGGAAGGTAATTAGGTTTGGAAGCCTAAATTGAATAAGGGTTGGGCCTAATGATTGGGCTCTAAAGCAGGGTAGAAACAATTTGGGGCTCCAAGAGAATACAACAAAAGGCAGTAAGTCAACAAACAAAGAAATAACAATACCATTGTCAATGGGGTTAATTTAAAAAAATTACGATGTAAAAATGATTAATTTCACATATTTACAGTGTTATTTTGTCTATCTCATATAGTTACACTAAACTAATTGTGGGATGAAACTCCGTTAGATTTGAAAGAAAAGCATTCAAAATCGGATCACATGCAACGCATGGTGATATCAGTTTTTTCAAAATGACCAAAATACCCTTTGGGCATAAAAAATAAAAAAATAAATGAAAAATAAAATCGCAGATGTTTCTTCTCCGGCAATGCTCGGTGATGGGTTGCAGGCTCGAGATTTAGTAGCTTTAAAACATCTTCTTCGTCAGATATATTAATAACGGTTAAAAACTACGGACAAGGTTGGAGAACGATTGTTGGAGATCGAGGTCCAACCCGCTGCCGGCGAGGCTCAAAACGTTGCTCCAGTCTCCAGATTCGGTCAGATACTGATACCACAAACCAAATACAGCGTTAGCTCTCATCTCCATCACAAGGTTGGAGAACAATTGCTGGAGTTTTGGACCTGATTTCATCGTCGCCGGCCCCAACATGACAGAGCTTCAGATTTGGGTCTTTGCGTCAATCTGAACTTTGGCACAAAAAGAAGCTCGATTGGGCTAGGCGCTGGGTTCTGGGTATGATTTAGTTCCGACGATGGTCACAAACATCTTCGATTTGGTTCCAGCGACGGTCACACACTTCAATCTGGTTCCAACGAGAGCTTCGAACCCTAAAGTTGGATGAAGAAGAAAGATGACGCCAATATGACGTCATCGACCATTTTTTCCTTTTCCAGATTTTCTATAATATGAAAATCAGATTTTTTTTTTCAATTTTCATTTTATTATGTTTATTTTAAAAATATATTTCCTCTTTTATAAGAATTTTATATGAAACTCGTCATACATAGTTGTGACGAGTTTCTTCTTCTTCATCCAAGACCAATATTGGCTTGCAATCGTGGTAGAGTGATTTTGTGGGAAATTTCGGGGGTCGTGTGATGAAAGGGTCGGGGAGAATCGAATTTATAGGCAAAAATTTAGGTTTTGAGAATTATTATTATTAATTAATATTTTGGCCGGTCGTTGACGATTCTATCACCGAAATGACACGTTGATGCCACACATCATTAAAGTTGAATGCTTTAGTGCTATGCGTCGGCTCCACTTAGAGACGAGAGAATCTAATCCTTCGACACTCTATGATTTGACTCGACAAAAAACGTTGTTGCAAAAGGCTAAAACGTCTTGTCTTTTCAACCTTCGCTTATAACAACTGCAATGGTAACGCTGATGCTGATGCACCGTGTAGGACTTGGTGAGGTCATGAGTGCACTAGGCGCCGACACTAGTAGGAGGACAAGGCCAACGGCATCAGCACTCCAACATCGGTGCCAGATATCTTAAAATATTTTTTATTAAATTTAAAATGAAAATAACATAAAATAAAAAATACATGAAAAAATAGAAATACACGAAAATAAAAGGAAATGCATGAAAATAAAAATGAGACACTAAACATAAAAAGCAGAACGGAATCACTGGACCATGTAGCGGTGTGCCCACTTCGGGTTGGCCCGAATGAGGAACCACCACCACTTCTTCGTGAAGACCCGGGCGTGGCAGGTGAAGTACTCGCCATCCGCCATCTCCTCGGTTTGGGCTTCAGTGTGAGTTCCAGGGTCCACCGTCTCCCGACTGCAGTGATAGCACATCTCGTGGTCCTGAACCCCAATGTTCCACCGGTTCCAGTGATCCTTGCACTAACGCTCAGTCCAGATTGGACCGTTACAGTCTTCCAGTATGTCATCCATGAAGCGTAGGAAAACGTCGTGCCAGTAATCTTGACCATCCTATGATGAGGCGTGTAATCACACCAATATCTGGCGAGTCTCTTCCTTGTTTATCTATGGACAACGTAGAGATGGAACTGCCATATTTTCGAGGTCGAGATGGTGAATGGTCGGGGAGCAGAGGTCGGAGATGGATGGGTTGGAGAAGTTAGGGATCACGGGTTTTTATAGGGTCGGGGATTAAGGGTCGAAACCCTAAATTTTTATTAATTATTAAAGGAATCTTGACCTGTTGTTGCTGATTCCTGCATCGACACGTGGGCGGGGACGCTGTGTCACGAGGAATAAGTCAGCGACCGTCTTGGTCCGCGCGCCCTTGGCATTGGCTCCCCGCTTGAGAGCACTACTGGGCTAGAACCGGTGTCGATTCTTTTGCACGCGGTACCAACGCCGGTACCAAAACCTCAACACCGACCCATTGGTTTTTTTCTTAAAGATAAAATGCCCTACTATAGTGTTTGACAGAGGAAAACATGGTTTTGCATTTTGGTTTGAGAAACAACCTTGCTTTTTCTTATCTTGTCAATATCACATTTTGAACTTTCAATTGATTATGTTTAGGAGTAACTATAGTTACATACATACTTCCACGTTTCACTAACACGAACTCACCTAAAATGACATTTTGTAACATATGCATCACTCCATTTTTCATAAACCTACAAAAAAAAAATCTGTTTTTCATCCAATTTGGTAACTATTCCATCCAAACTTTAACCCTAAAACTAAACTCTAAACCTAAACCCTTGGCGACTGTGGAGGCAGACAGTGGCGATTTTTTTTAAATACCCAAACTATCCCTCCAAACCTTAACCCTAAAACCCCTAAAACTAAACTCTAAACCTAAACCCTTGGTGACTGTGGAGGCAGACGGTGGCTAGTGGCGGTGTTTAGGGTTGAGTTTGGGATTAAGGTTTGGGTTAGGTGGTAGGTTTATGAAAATTTGATAGATTGTGGAGGATATTTGAGATATTTTACATGTAGAGATTAATAGAATTAGTCATTTTTCATTAAAGTCGTTATTGTTATTTTATTTTTTTTTGTAGGTTTATAAAAATAGGAAGAGTCTTTATACCAAATGAATAGTAGAAGTACGCATGTATTTATAATTACTCCTGTTTTTACTGTTTTTCGCATCTTGTCAATATAACTTTTCAAATTAAAAGAACTTCTTGGGGTGAAAAGCCCAATAAAGAACTAAAATAAAAGATGTTATTATATCATTTATTTAAACACACTGCTATATCTTGTCATCTCTTCTTGCATGATGAGTATTAAATATTTTGAAGATGCATGCATCAAATTTTAGGAAGCATTTATGATTTATACGACAGAGTTTTGTTTGGGACAATACAACAAAGAAAATTGCTTTTTTGATGACTCAAAATCACAGCACAAGAATCAAGTTTGAAGTAAAGTATCTGATAACGCGTGATTTGGTTTTAGGTTTCAGTGACAAGTGGCTGTCATGGTTAACTTTATAGTAGTACCTTTTAATCCTATTTTTTTTTAATCTCATTATTTTTAGGGAGAAGTTTACTTTGTAACGGTGTCAAAATTAATATGTTCAAAAAGTATCGGTTATTTTAGGATGTCAGCAACATGTGTCGGTGAAGAATTTTTCCGTTTGCAATCCGTTAAATTTAACAGTTTCAGTCAATTTTTTTTGGAAATACCAAAAATACCCCTCCCCGAAAGTAAACCCTAAACTATTCAAACCCTAAATAACAAACCCTACGCTACACTCTCTCCAAATATAAACCATAAAACTACCATCTCCCTCGAAACAAACCCTAAAACCCTACCCTTAAATCAGGAGGAAGGGTAGAATGGTCATTTCATTAAAAAACTGATGGTGTTAGTCACTTTGCAGACGGAAAATTTGTTCATTGTTGGTTTTTGCTGACAAAAATTTGTTCGCCGTTGATTTTTGTTGACGACCAAAAAACACCGTTACTTTTCAAAAAATCAGATTAGTTCACCGATGCTTTATATATTTTTCCCTTATTTTTATGTTCTGATAACATTTTTTTTATATTATTAGTAACAAAACTGCTCATATGACAAAATAACTTTATTCATCTTCACATAATTGCTCATTTATGATCATATTGTACCTTTCACATCCCTAAAATGGTAACACATATGTGGTGCAACCAGTTCACTAAGCCCTCCAATATTTTAGTATGTGTATCTACACGTTGGACATGAATATATTTATATTTAGTATAAGGATTGGTTTGGTTGGTCAAAACGAACACTTTGTATACGGTTTGAAACTAGCTCGTTAAGCCAATATAGCAACAGGTCAAAATCGTCTTGGCTTCGGATGATGCTGAGGCGAACATAGCGAGCTTGGGCGCCAAAAAGAGTACCTTCTCGTCCATTGATCCCGGCACCTTTCAGGACTTGGAAACAATTGGTATCTTCTTCTCTTTCGCACCTCAACCATGCATAAGCTTACACAAATGAATAGCGAGAAAGCCAATGTTAGAATCATATTTTAGGTTACTTGCATTTGAGTCTTTATTCAATATGATTATGAATGATATATGGACGTAGATCTGATATATGGCTACAACTTAATCACAAGATATGTAACATGTTTGAGTAAAGTTTAGTAAAGATGATAAGACTATGCAAATATGAAACCCTAACACTCCACAATAATGTGAGTTTCGTGCAGTTCTATTTTGACGTCAACATCTCTTATAAATTTGATAGCATTGACTGAGGCAGGTCGTGACGTTATGTGACTATTACATAATTCCATATTCGATAATTTTGTCAAGAAAAAACCTTAGTTCATTACCATAAACCTTACAGGAATATCAATTCACAATGATTTCTTTTTAAACTCGTTGCATGTAACGTGTGTGATTGTAAAATGGACGATACACTTTTTTTTTGATACAAAATGGACGACACACTACAATTAAGTTGAAAGTTGTAAAATATATAAAAACCATGATTTTATATATTAGTGTCACATATTAAATACATGTTAATCATAATACTAGTATAAGTAACAATTTCTCAACAAAAAAAGAAGTATAAGTAACAAGACTGACCTTGTATCTATTAGTTTGATCATGAACAGATTCAGAGGGGTATAGGTTATGCCTACGTTATACCCTCGTTCTCGAAAATTTCATAATATTGTAAACCTCTTAATTACTTTCAACTTGATATCTTACGGACCTAAATCGGAGTTCGTATGAAAAAGTTATGGCTATTTGAAATTTTGCTACATATTTGACCCATTTTGTATTTTAAAACACTCATTTTTAACTACAAACCTCTCCTTCAGTTTTAACAATCTGATATCTAACAATCCAATAATTGATGACATACTCTAAATTATACTCCTAACTCCTCCCTTGAGCTCGACCATTTAGATGAGTCAAACCTAATATATGACTTTAGAGCCTAGTTTATCCTTCATATACGCCCTTCTATGCTATCTTAATTCGGATCAAAGTCTCATAACTCATATGCCAAATCCGATGCTCCTTGTATAGGAGCCAGAGTCTCACATCGAATAAGTTTCATTTTACTAGTTCGATCTTTTCAATAAGTCGGCTGTTATAGTAAAATATAAATGGTGAAAGTGAAGTTGAGTTTTAAGAGATCACCTGGGATAAGGTCTCTGACTTGGTTGAGAAAAGTGCAGTGTTGAGGCTCGATTGGCTGCAGAGAGAGGCGTTTCGAAAGTGACATGACTTGGTTGAGTCTCTCCCAACGCTTCTTCATCGTCTTGTATCCAAAATCGAATATGTCTCTTCCTTGACTCTTTAGAACCACATCTAAGAGCTTCACAGCTCTCATTTGTGTCTCTCTTGAAGCACCGATCGTGTTCACTGCTGTGTACCAGTACATCTTTTCGTACACTGCCCTGTCCTTGATCATAGCCCACCTACGTGTATACAGATACATTTTTATCATCATCATTTATGTTGAAAATAAACAATCTAGTAGCACTTAGGGCAAGGCTCACGTGGCATTGCGATTGGTGCTATCACTTTAGCATTGGTGTTGGTGATGTGGTAACACTGGTTGGCATTAGTGCTTTCCCAGTATCGTCGCTTCGCGGAGAGACGATGGCAAGCAATGTTACCGAGGATCTCCAACCAATCAGATCGCGTCCAAACCACGACATCCATCCATCTCTCTCCACCTTCTGTTGCAGAGCACCAGTTCTCCATCCCCAACCCATTGTACAGTTTTTTTTTCCTAGCACCGATGCCAAGACCATGCCCAGACCCCCAACGTGCTCGACGTGGCAGCATTGATACCGTTGTCGCGTTAGCCTTACCCTTAACAATTTTTATAGGATGCAAAAGAAACGAAGGATGATGCTAGAAAAGTTTCTTTACATTTGGTGCTGGAGTAAATCCACGTCCTTATGTTTAAACGATGTAAATCAGCGCCTTCATGTTACGAATCGTTGCATCATTGACCGAAAATAACGTTAGTCATGCCCTATAGATAAATTAGGATAACAGCAAGAAATGTTTCGAAACGGTGCATAAAGTGTTTACATGTTTCAGAGGTAGTTTCGTCTTTTTGTCGTAAATTTAACTCCGTCTGTAACAATGCACCGAATTGTAACATGAGGGCATCGACTTGCTCCAGCCCGAAACATAAAAATACTTTTGTTATGGCATTATCTCCCTAGAAACAACTCAGAGAAAATAACTCTAAACGATTTGTACTAAAATTAAGTAAAGTTTATGCAAAACCAATGTACATAGGGTTTTGAGTTATTACCCGAATCTGCAGCCGGCGTGACCGGTAAGCTTGGAAATGGTGAAGATCATAACATCTTTGTCGCCCGGAGCTGTAATAGGCATGAACATAGATTGCTTTGGCATGTGAAGCATTAAGAACTGACTTTTTTAGCAACCCATCTGGATTGTTTGGTGAGGTCACAAACTCTATGATGTTTTTGTTTTTGTCAGATGAGTTCTGCCACAAAGATGTGTCTCCTTCGAATTCATAATCTTCTGAATTGAAGTATTCTGTCTGCATTTGATAGAGCTGTACAAAATACAAGGCTTAATTATAGTTCTATACTCTAACACGCGCGAGTAGATGTGATAAACAGATAAATAATAAGTATTTTTTTTTACAGTAAGATGACCAATATGTACATCATGAGTTTCTTATTGCGTGTTTTTCCTTATTAAGGTCACGTTCTCCCTAATAGTTGTATCAAAAATAGGTTTCGTGGACTCTCCTAGCAAAGAAAATCTCCTAGGGCCCAGAACAATGAACGTTGTTTCTGTCGAAGTTCTATCCAACCCAAAAACTCAAGCTGATGGGTGGAGACCCTAATGTTTTTATTAACTGGTTAATTTCTTCACATACTTTCGATGTGTGGGGACAAATGGCCGTGGGCCAAACAGGATTAGCTCTGATATCATGTCAAAGCCCTATCCAACCCCCAAGTTCAAGCTAATGGGTAGAGACGTTAATATTCTTAACAACTGGTTAATTTCCTCACATATTTTCGATGTGTGATATAGTTCAACAACTTCTCATTGTGGTGGGCTTAGATAGGATGAAGTGGGCTCGTGAGGGACTAAATAGAACGGATAAAAGTTGGGCTAAAGAGTGCGAACAACTCAATGTAATAAGACACAACATGAAGGGAGAAGATTGTTACATGTGTTCACATCTGAGCCAGGAAGTTCACATCAGATAGTTAAGGACTACAAGAGGAGTTAATATTCATCTTACACCCATGCCCAAATAGACTAGTTTTTCGAGTCAAAGAAGATAAGCAATCTATATATATCATGAACTTCTTATATAGTAAGGTTTGCTTGTTGCTTCTACTTTGTAAGCCAACATATCTGTACCATGTTTAGTGTCCAAACAAGTGACATATATAGATTCAAGAAATATGTACTAACCGGGTAATAAGGTACGGAAGCAATAAGCACAAAGGTAAAAACTAGTTCTGATGGGATTGAGTACACATATCAAGTATGGTCATACCAGACTAGAGACTTCTTAGTAAGCAAATGAGTAGCAGAATTCGCTGTTCGAGGAATGTAAACAATAAGCACAAAGGTCAGTTCGGAAAGTAAAACAATACAATAAGAGATGGTAATTCCCAATGACACTGACCATCTATGCCTTTGTTGGATGGCGAGAGCCGGACACTGGCAGTCTGTCTCTATCTGCACATGATGCCATCCGTTCTCCTTTGCCCAACTAAGCGCCTTCCGTACTCCAAAAGCCTCCGCTTCCTCCGGTTGGACTAGAACATGATAAGGAGCGAGTTTGTATAACCTGTCCGGATGAGTTACGGATCAACATACCGCATCCATAAGTAGACACGGCCTCAAACAATGCAGCATCTAAGTCAACGTATATTCTTTTAAATGAGTCGCTATGAGAACTTGTGTGATAATAGTTGTCTTTCTTGATTTCTTAGCTCTATCTATTCTTTATTTCTTTTGTTTTCAAAAGTTCAACTCAATTAGTGATAGTAATTAGGAGAGATTCAAGCTTAAATTCGTCTACACCTTATCGACTTTCACATATAATTGTTGTAATGGGTTCGCGGGAACAAAAAATGTATGAAAGTACTATAAAAGCAAATTTTATATAAGACATGAAAAACTTGGTCACGTTAACTAAGTGGCGCTGCTAAATTAACAAATTTAAATCACATCCTAAATTTGTGTTGAATAAGAACTATAAAGATATTCTTATCACATGTTGTAGAAAATTTACGACCCACTTTGGAAATAAAATTTGGTTGTCACAGAACATGTAGGGGGAAGTTGTCTTGTCAGCTAATCACCTTTTAAATAAGACAATAATCTTCTTAAGGAAATTGATTTATCATGTCTCGACGAAATTAGGGATGACAATGGGCACAGGGTATGCTCGCTTTGTTCCCGCCCCGTCCCCACAACGTACCCTATTTCTGCCCCGCCCCGATCGGGGACAGGGATTCCCCGTGCCCTGCGGTGCTATATTTTGTTATAAATATTTATTAATATACATATTTATATATAATGTTCAATTAATTAATTAATTACTAACGGGGTGGGGACGCAAAAATCCCCGTCTTGATCGAGTCGGGGGCATCAGGTCCCTGCTGGGGTCGGCATGTTTTGCCATCCCTAACGAAAATCATTTAAATAAAAGATCGAGAGGATGTTCAGCACAATCCACCAAATTGTTTTGGCTCGAACGACATACTTTCAATCCAAAGTTGCTGCCACAATGAGTTTCAAAAATCGAATAAACTACATGTTGTACTTTTTATTCTATTTAAATTTAATCTATATTATGTCTGAATTTTTGTGTATGGACTAACAATTTCATCTAATCAAATTGTTCCACACAAGGGCGGATCCAAGAATAGAATTTAGGGTATTCCTTAGTTAACTGTTACACATGATAGAAAATTAAAGGTAAACTATACTTGTAGATGAACTAGAAGTTTTGAACAAAAAAAGTGTTTTAAAGTAAAATGGGGTCAAACATGTAATAGATTCTGAAATGACCATAACTTTTTTATATGAACTCCGATGTAAGCCCGTAAGATATCAAATCGAAGACAACTGAAAGCTCTACAATATTATCACACTTTATCGGGACATGATATTCACGAGAATACCTTACACCCCTCTAAATCCACCTTGGTTCCTCATTTTAGAGATAGGAGTAAGATATAAATCAAACGACCTCCTTTTTTCATTGGTGACAAAAAAAAAAGAGTTTTGTTTAATGTTTAATGACCTAACCAAGTAAGTGAACAACAAAAATGAAATGCAAAGGAGCAATATTATACCAACATAGGATTTCCAAAACAAATTATTATTTCAACAAACACATAATATCGAAAAATATATAATCAGTACGAGGTCGTTGATTCAAGTCTCTATCAGATCTAAAGAAAAGTGAAGATTTTGGTAGCGACATTTAGGAGCTGCTCGATAAGCTCCTGCTTCTTCGGAAGCTCCCGAGGTCCCCACTCCGCCTCAAAAGTCTTCCGACAACCATCCAATTCAGACAAAGCTGTGCTGATGTCACCAGCCACACTCGAACCGATCCCCGCCACCTTCATGTTGCTTTGTTGATTTTCAGTCATTCCAGTTTAGGTTAGGCAGAATTTGTTGATTTTAGGGCTTTGTTGATTCTTTAGTTACTGATTTTGTGCATGTTGATGTCGATTTTTCAGTAATTCTAGTTTAGGTTAGAGTGAAACTGTTGATTTTAGTGCTTTGTTGATTATCTAGTTATTGATGATAAACATGCACTTCATCTGTTTGATCCAAGTTTTGTTGATTATGTTGATTTTAGTGCTTTGTTGATTCTCTAGTTATTGATGATAAACATGCACTTTGATTCATCTGTTTGATCCAAGTTTTGTTAATTCTAGTATCTATATCTTTGATTTGTGTGTGTTCTAAATAGTGAATTTGTGCATTTTTATCACTACCTCTGTCTATTTTTATAAACTTTGTTGGTTGTTTTTTATCATCATCTCTGTGCATGTGTTTTCAACTGTTTTTTTTGTTTTTATCACTACCCCTGTCTATTTTTATCAACTTTGTTGGGTGTTTTTATCACCATCTCTTTTGCATGTTATCAACTGTTTTTGTTGTTTTTATCACAATCTCTGTGCATGTTTATCAACTGTTTTTGTTGTTTTTTATCACCATCTCTGTACATGTGTTATCAACTGTTTTTGTTGTTTTTATCACTACCTCTATCTATTTTTATCAACTGTTTCGCTTTCTTTTATCACCACATTTTATTGTGCTTTTTTGATATGTTTTCATTTTTGATATGATTGAAGAACTACAACTGGCTATTGTTGAGGGGTCATCTAGTTTTGTGAAGAAGAGGAAGACTGATGATGGAGAGAAATTAAAAAATGCGGAAGATGATTTTCAACTCATACCTTTTAAGAAGCCCAGAAATGTTGAGGGCTTTGAGCGAATGAAGATAAGAACATCTCCCAATTCTTTGGTGTGTTTTATGAAGACGATGAACCCCCAACAGATAAAAGCTGTAACAGATATCGGCTTTGGAAGCATTCTTCATTTGAAGGTGCATGAACTTCCACAAGCTCTTGGTCGTTGGCTCGTGGACAGTTTCCACATTGGAAAATGTTCACTCCAACTTGATTCCAAGAGGTTTCTGCGCGTTACTGATGTGAGTGTTAAAGAGACGTTGGGGATACCTATGGGAGATCGGGTTATCGACACAACAAAGAAGCCAAATGCACCTCTTATCGAACGTTGGTTGGCACAGTTTCCAGGCAAAACTGTGTACAACGTTACTGTTAGCCTTCTGGTCGATGCAATGAAGCTACAAAGAGGTGATGAAGAGATGTTCAAATGGAACTTCATCGTGTTGTTCACAACTCTGATGATAGAAGGAACTACTGGGAGCTATGTGAACCATACCGTCCTGTACGCATTTGAAGATCATCATTCTTTCAAGAATTACAATTGGTGCAAGTACGTAGTTGATGGATTACTTTCAAGCCAGAAGAGATGGTTGAAGTCTGACAAAGAGGGGAAGTACTATTCTGGCCCCTTGACTTTTCTCATGGTTAGTCTATTTTTTATCACCTTAAGCATTCATTTTATCACTCTGTGTACTTATTTTTATCACCATATGTATGCTGCTTTTTTATCTGTCTTATGTTTCATATGCAGTTGTTATATGTTGATCGGGTTGAGTATGAGACTAGGAGTGTGGAGCGAGTACAACCATCACTTATTGGTTGGACATCAGAGCTTCTAAAAGCTCGAGAGAATGTAGAAATTGCCCAAGGGGTTTTTGGCACAGGGCATCTTGAGAGGAAAGCCCCTCCATGCAAGGAATCGGAACGTGACGATGTTGGCACTAGTGCCGATGGAGAGAAAGTAAGTCCATCTTATGTGTTTTAAGTCCTTGAAATTATGTTGTATCCAATATAGTTTTTATCACAATCTGTGTCCATTTTTATCACTGTTGTTGTTTTTATCACCATCTTTCTCCATTTTTATCAACTGTTTTGCTTTCTTTTATCACCACCTCTGTCCATTTTTATCAACTGTTGTTGTTGTTTTTATCACCACATCTGTGTATGTTTATCAATTGTAATGTTTATGTTTTATCTTGTACTATTGTAGGAGCTTGTTATGAATTTGGCAAATAAAGCATGCAGACTTGTAGAGTGCTTTATGGATGTCAAGGATTCTATCACTGAGGCTTCAAAAAAGTTTTCTGATAATGTTTCTGTGAAGAAGCTTCATAAAGCTGTCAATCAGATGTTAGGATTACCTGTCCCATTGCCGGAGTTGGAAGAATATGACCCTTTTTGGGATGAACTAGAGATTATGCAAGCAATTGCAGAGATCTATAAAACTGCAAGAATGAACATGGAAAATGAAGTAGAAGGCAGGAGTGAGTCTGTGAATTGTGCAAACCAGTCAGGAGTGACTAATAAAGATGGAAATCAGGCTGGAAAAGAAGACAAGGTTATGGGGAAAGGTGTTGACAATGCGGATGTTGGTGGTGGCAATCAGGCTGGAGACAAAGATAATGTTGCTGGACAATCTGTTGGAGGGGTGAATGTTGATGATGGTAATCAAGCTGGAGAAAAAGAGAATGTTACCAGACAAGCTGTGGGAGATTTGAATGCTGCTGTACAGAATGTTAATCAACAAGTCGGTGGGAATCTGAATGTGGTTGAAAAATGTGTTCAAGAGGCAAACAAGGTTCAGCAAGTCTCAAACAACGTTCCTTCTTTTGATCTGGGGCTTGATAAAGTTGTAGATATTGGCAGAGAAGCTTGTGTAGAGGCTGAAGAAACGCATAAGAGTGCTGAGGGTGATGTTCAAGGTGCCCAATGTCGCAAGGAAGCACTAAAAACAAGTCAGCAAGAACTTAGTGTTCTACCGAAGCAGAGGGTAGGGAAGTTAGTATTTAGGAGGAAGCCAACTGATGAAAACAGAACGACTGATATTGATTCACCACTAACAGATCAAGAGATAATGTGGATGACTTGGCTGTTGAAAGATAAACGTGAACTTCTGTAAGTTTATCACCTCTTTGCTTTTTTTTATCACCCACCTTGTGTAGTTTATCACCTACCTTGTCTAGGTTTATCACCTCACTTGTCTAGGTTTATCACCTCAATTGTCTAGTTTTATCACCTATCTTGTATAGTTTTATCACTTAACTTGTCTTGTTTTATCACTACTGTTTAATAGGTTTATCACCTACCTTGTCTAGTTTATCACCTATTTGTAATATGTTTATCACCTGTGTGTAATAGGTTTATCACCTAACTTGTCCTATCACCTAACCTTTCCAGTTTTATCACCTCTGTGTAATAGTTTTATCACCAACATTGTCTAGTTTTATCACCTGTTGTATGTTTGAATTTCTTATCCCATTTCTGTACTTATTGTAGGGATACTGTCTTTGAATTCCATGGTGGTGCTGTAGGACTGACAAAGAAGGATTTCCAGTCAATGGAACCTAACAATCGTTTAAGGATTGGAGTAATAGATACATGGTCTACTTATCTCAACCTTAATGAAGATAAGAAAAAGGCAGATGAACCTTCTCGTTTTTTCTTCACAGTTGCTGCAAGTGTGAGTTTTTATAGACTTTTGTTTGATTTAACCATTTTTGTTTATCGAATGTTTTATCAAGTTTTTTAAGTTGTGCATTTATTACTATTTTAGATGCGACTACTTGATGGAGCTTGTAACAAATGGGAAGATCAAATCATTGCTGAATTGCCTTGGTATCCATCGCTGAAAATTGTTGATATCGATTTGGTATGTTTAAATTCATTTCCAGTATATATTTTCTGTGTATTTTCATGTTGGAATCATTTTTTTTTAATCGGATGTTTACTTATTTTATTATTAATGACAGGTTTTTTTTCCAATATGGGATTGTGATCATTACTTTGTTATCTGCATCAAAATGAAAGAATGTCAAATTGTTATTATGGATAACTTTGAGACCAAGCAAAACTTTGGAGCCAGATATGGGAAAAAAATCAACTTGCTCGTAAGTTGTACTTTTTTTTATCACCCTTACTATGCTTTTTATCACCTGTGGTATGTGTTTTTATCAACTGTAGTAGTATATGTTATAAACTCTTTTGTTTTTGTTTTTGTATGAACTGTTGAATGCTTATTCATCAATACTTATTGACAGAGGAATAGGTTCCCTTCAATCGTGAGCCAAATGAATCCCATATTTGGAAGGAACATTGGTAAATCACCAGCAAAAGTTCTCAAATTAAGGTGGATGAGTTCAAGAAACTTTGTTGACTGTGGAATTTACGCAATGTATCACATGGAATCATATCTTGGCACTGATGGAGTTGGTTGGGTGTCTACCATGACCAAGAACAATGTAAGGAAATTATTTAATACGTACGGTCTGTTTTTATTTACATATTGTTACTTCCATGTTAACTAATTGTTTTATTTTCTTTTTCTTTTCATAGAAAACTCAAATAACAAATCTGAGGCATCGTTACGTTGTGAAAGTCTGTACGTTTATCAAGAATTCTGTGAAATTCATCAACGAGGCAAGGATGAACACATTTTCAAATGGACTAGTAGCAGCGGAGGAAGATGATGAAGAAGGACAAGAAAAATGATTGCAGTTCATGCGGGTTTGAAGTACAGAGTACAGTTGTTAATGTGAAGCTTTTGACTATTTTGTTGATATTAAGGAAGTTGTTAATGTGAATGAAGAAGTTTAGGACAAGAAATATGTTGATAATGACTTTTTGTTTTGGGGAAGCTTTTGACTATGATGCTTGTGGTTTGTGGTTAACAAGCAATTGGTTTTGTAAAGCTTGAACATGCTTGTGGTTGCTACAAGAAGCTGTAAATTTTGAACATCATGTTTTGTGGTGAAGTTCTTATGCAAAGACTTTCTGAATTTGTCACTATGTTAAATTTTTTATCAAGTCTTATTGAATGTTTTATCAACCCTTTCAGGTAGTGTTATCACCATGTACCATTGTTTATGGATTGTCACAGGGTCACCTCCTCCAATGAAAGTTTATCAATCCTTTTATGTAGTTTTATCACTATGTTACCTTTGTTTTACCAACCTTTTCAGCATGTTTTATCACCACGTTATCTTTTGTTTTATCAACCTTCTCATCATGATTTATCAACCTTTTCTGAAGATTTTATCACCATGCTCCTGATGTTTTATCACCCTTTTTCAGAAGTTTTATCACCATGATATCAACCTTTCTCAGCAGTTTTATCATCATGCCCTGTTGTTTTATCAATCTTTTCAGCAGTGTTATCACCATGTCTCCAATGTTTTACCAACATTGACAACATAATTTATCAACTCTGTTCCAATGTTTTATCAACATTATAAAAAATATACGCATGTATTCAAATGACATGTGTTTATCAACTCTAAACAAAGATTTTATCAATATGCCAAACAATCTTTATCACCTCTGTTCTAATTGTATCATTACACATTTATAAACTGTAATTTGTAATGA
>JAYMSW010000054.1:0-34472 GCA_036897725.1 Erodium texanum
AGCGAACAAGGGTTGATGGCGAATCTGGCGGTCCAGACAGGTCTAGACAGTGTCAGCCACGCTAATTCCAGATCTGGACAATCCTGTCCGGATAGTCCCGATCCTCCTAAATCCAGAAGCTTGAGCTACACAACCGGTGAGATGTACTCGGAAAAATCTGGTCCGATCAGCTGGGGGTCGGGGTTGACGTTCCGGCATCACTGACAACCGGGACCGGCGGCCAAAACACGCCGTCTATCGAGGCGGCCGGATTTGGAAACGAGTAGATCCGTTTCTCACCCGGCTACGACGTCCCAGTCTACCTGGACCTCCAAGACCTCCTTCGGCCTTCACCACCGGACACAGACAGTAAGCTATGCTCCTGGTACGTCCGCCGCAATGAGCTCCGGTGACTGTCCAGTCGAATTGGGAAGGACGACGGCGCTGGAGTCACGATCGGAACATCGCTCCCCTACTTAAGAAGAAAGCTAGGGTCGAAGGTACTGTGCACAGATCTGAGAAGCAAGTTTGCTTGTCGTGAGCTTTTCCTAACTTTAAATTTCAAATCTAAACTATTAGGTAGATGTACAACTAGTATATGAAAGAGTCTTTAAATTCACATAATCTTGATTCAATATATGATCATCAAAACAGAACAAAATAATTTGAGCAATACAAATGACATAAAAAATAGATGTATGCTAAACTGTACTTCAAAAGATTAGATTGTTTCAGTACAGAACATCAACACTGAACAATACACAAACTGATGAAAATAAAGTCAACTGTCATAACATCAACACAACAGAGTATGAATATTAACAGCGGCAGCTAATTCCCAGTTGTGTCTAGAATCAAGACTATACACATCAGAAACTACCTAGACAATGATGTGCAACACACACATCTACCCGAAAACTTGCTCCTAAATCTTAAAAACGATAAGTGAAGTTTCAGATTCAATGCACAATGAGATGTACTAAGAGCAAAAGAGAGAAAAGGAAATGATACCCGAGGAGTCCAATTCTGATCTGTTTATGCTGCAACCTTTTCGAGCTGAAACTTGAAGATCATCTTGCCGTGTATCCCACGTTCTGACCAGTACTTAGTGACCAAGTACAGCCCATCATAAACATACATCTCACCAGCAGTTCTAGGATGCGAGGAGCTGGAATGTTTCGGTTGTTTACGAGTGACCCTCACAAGGTTCTTGGCCTCTATGCTGTTCTTGAGAGCTAGATTGCCCTTCTCAAGCTTCTGATCCTCAGGGGGTTTCCTCTCATAAGCTCCTCCTTGTCCTACATATACCAGCACACCAGAGCCTTTCTCGTAGTTCTCATAGCCTCCCGAGTCAACTACGCTTATAGCAATGACTTGCTTTCCGCGGTTGGTGCAGCGGTAGGTGTAGTCAATGCCGCTCTGGTTTTGGTTGTGAAGGCCGATGATGGAAAGCTCCACCCTGTACTGGAACATGTCCCCAACTTCAACTCCTGGGATTGGCCCTACTATTTTCGGATTCTTGTTGATCCATTTGTTCATCTTCTTGAGTCTGTTTGCTACCATAGCATCAACCCTTTTAACATCTCCTTCTCTTGAGACTTCCTTGAACATATCCTTAAAGAGTTTCAATATGTCCTGGACTTTCTGTCGGTCACCGACCCTTGGAGGTCTTCTGATTTCATCTCTTGCAGCTCTTGAATTGGGAGCAATTGGATTGGAGCCCTTATCTGTAGTCCTTGTTGGGGAGTGTTTGTGTGGCTGAGTCTTGTTGTAGGGTAAGAACTTTACCTTCGGACCCCGGTTGAAGCTATCCTTGTCTCCAACATACCTGCTCTTGGACCTGTTCTCCGGCAGGGTTGGGCGGCGCTGAGCATCAAGAGAACCAGGAAAAGCCATGGCCTTGCCTCCTTTTACAGTACCATGCCCTTCCATCGGATTGAACCCATTTGCTGGTTTCTGCCTAGAGGCCGAAGTGTCCACTCCCACCAAACTCTTTCTAGCAATTGATCGAACAGGTTGTGGCCTTCTGGTTCCGTTTCCAACTCCAACTCTAATCCCCATTTTGTACTGACCCATCTTTCTTCCCAGATCATCACCAACTCCAACAGCTTCACCATTGATCTCCTCTTCTTCCATATCATCATCTTCTTCATATCCAACCCCAACCCCTTTACCACCACCATTGTCACTCACAGAAGCTCTCTTTTCCTTGTCCTGTTCATCTTCACTGCTTGTCATCACCAAATCTCTCTGACATTGTTCCAGGCGTGGACAATTAGTCCCACAAAAGGGAGGGAAGTCCCTCACTACCCGCACCACTGGTCTGGGAGCGATCTTCACAGAACAGCCATTGACACCGCCATTTCTGGAATCTGAACCGCCATCTTCAGTGTGTACGCACCAATTCACTGTTGCAGTGTAGCTCGAAAAATCTCCTCTCCGCTGCTCCGTGATGGCCACTTTCGAAGGGTATGTACGGACCACCGATACAGGCCTCTTCCGGTTGATCCCATTTCCGGCCGATTTGGGATCGGACGTGTTCATGATTTGGACTCGGCTTCTCTCTCTTCCCTCTGCTTCAACAAGTGAAAAAAATAATCAAAGAAATGAAGTTACAATCTGAAAACAACACACACAATCAAGAACCCATTTCAGAAAGAAGAAAGAAAAAGCAAAACTTGCAATCACACGAACAGGTAAAACAGTACGGATCCACTAATCACCCAAACTCAAGGCCATATCAGAACCATTATCGTCGCTATAGGAAGTAATCATGCAAGAAATCGACCTGAGAATCTGAAGAGAAAATGAGAACTCGATAATGGGTCCCAAATGCAAAGAAGATTCACCAAAACCGGAGTCTGAAAACCCCAAATTTCTTATAAACTGCGAAACTCTACGGGATGGCACTGGACAAAACGGAACGGGAAGAAGAACCGTGGAAAACGGTTATGGAGGTGGCGGGCCCTTTTCATCTAAGCGCAACTTTGTCGGGACATGATGGACCCAAGTCGTGTCTATCTGGATTATGGCGCCAGCGACTTCAAATTCCATCAACAATGCGCTGCTAGCAACGTTGAATATGACAATAATAATAATAATAAAAATAAATCATTAAAAATAAAAAATACACGATAATATATATAAAAAAGAGAAATACACCCACAAATGCAAAAAAATAAATAAATAAATAACTAACACGTCAAGGGAAGCTTTAATACGTATATCACGGATTCGAAAAAGGCCGGATATTGGGGTTTGGAGGAGTCGGGATGGGGTTTCAAAAGAGGCCGGGGTTTGTTATTTATAGAATTTAAAAAAAAAATAAGATTAACCTTTAATTAGGGGTTGAGATGTCTCGACGCAGCACATTAACGGATCCAATTTTTTACAGTATTACGTCGACGCTGTACAAAAAATCGATGTCAACCGATACTCCAACTCTTCAGTTTCACATCAACTTCACCCGTCAACACCAAAGGCAAAACCCGTGAGAAATGGACCGATTATTCTTGCTCAAATTATAACTTTCTATTTGTTTGTCCTATTAATATTACTTTCCTTAAATGGCTAAACAACAGAAAATTAAAAGAAGGTGACTTTTTGTATATTTGGATGGCTTATCACATGCTTCAAATTTGACCCTTGGTATATAGTGATAAAAGATAGTGAATGCTATCCATTAATACCTTAAACACCAAATTACTAATTATGAAACCTAAAAGCAAAGACTTGAAAACGTATAATGGCGGATTTTAAAATTTGTTTTACATCACTATCGCAATTTAAATTATTAATTCAATAACGGGTCAAATTTTTTTTTGAACAATGTTTAATTTTAATAATAATTAACAATAAAGTGGCTTGTGTTCTCTTAAATTTATATAAATAAAGTTGATGACTATATATACTTTGATATATAAAATCAGGATTTGGAAAAAATTACTTTTTAAAAATAAAAATGTTATTGAGCTGGTAGAAAATAACAAATTCTATATATACAACTTATTAATAACCAGATTGGAATAAAAAATGATATACCAAACGCATATACTAGATACCCGACGGCAAGCAAATACAAATTCCTCAAATACTAACAAACCCTCACTTCTACATACATGCTTCCAAACCGACAACCCGACAAAAATTAGCCCTAATGACCAAAAACAAACCGTAAAGGCTAACGCTTCAAACAAAACCATTGTTTTTAAGCTACCAAATTGATAATACTTCTAAATATATCGTATACTTATAATTTATACTAACAATTAAAAGCTTATATTTGTTTTTTCATTTATTTAAAAAAACAGTAAGTCTGCAATCAAAACAACCACGAATAGTGCACATCTCGCAGACTATACCAAAGTTACTAATTTTGGAAATAGGAGCTTTAATATTTTCATCTTCTAACAAAAAGTAAAGAGTTACTACAGAGAGAAAAATTGTAAAGACAGTTTTATGTCACCATCTTGAGTTCTTGACTTTAATCTCACCATCAGTCTCATTGACCATACAAACCAAGTAATTGTTTCTCACATAATGTTTCTAAATATAATTATATCTTATAATTTCTTTAAAACATATATTTGTTTTTTTCTTCAAAATACTCTAGTTTAAATTTGAAACAAAATACAAATGAACAATACATCTCTCACAATCTAAAAATATATATACACTAATCAAGTTTTAAGTAGTTTTCAATATATATGAATTTCAAAAAATCAAAGTTTTAGGTACAAATTGATAAACATCCTAAAGTTTCAAACATTTTCATAATCTTTTGTTTTAGGCCAGCTCATCTTAACTTGACGATGCATTCCATACACTAAATCAAGTAAACTATAGTACAAAAAAAGGGTTTTATCAGAAGCCAAGAGAACTCATAACCACAACATAATGAATCTAATTACAGCCACCATCAAACTCCATAAGAATCCAATTATAGCAATCTATTTATTTACATCATTAATATAACTTTCCTTAAATGTGTAAAGGATAGCTAATAAAATCAAAGTCAAGTTGTTATATTTGGATGCCTCACTTTAATTTTAACCCTTCCTAGTTGGAAGTTTTTTGTTTTGAAGGTTTCCTACTTGGAAGTTAGTGATATTTTCACACACCAAAATTTTTACTTCCTAAATTACAATGTCTTGTAATTTCATAGAAACAACACAAGAGTCTTTGGATTACTCTTTTCCTATAAAAAGGATAAGATTTTTTTTCAAATCATGATTCATATTCAAACACCTACTACTTCATTAAGTAATAGCTGCAATTAATCTATCTTTATTCCAACCATTATCAAAACATACAATTTTTTCGAAAACCAAACACAAAAAAATTACTGATTACAAGATTGCAAAGTCTTCTAATTTCGTAGGAACAACACAAGAGTCTTATATCAAGAAAAAGAACACAAGAGTCTTCTGGATCACTCTTTTCCTATAAAAAGCATAATAGTTGAAATCACAATTAGTGACTTAAATCCTCGTCAATGGACCAAATACTCAAACACGGACTACTTCATTAAGTAATAATTCCACTTCATTAATCCTAATTCCAACCATTACCAAAACAAACAATTTTCCCGAGAAGCAAACAGAAAAAAATTATAAGAAATATGCACCTCCATTCCAGGCAAACAAACAAGAAATTAACAGTACTGAAACTAAATTACACATAAATAGCTAGAATTTACCTCTGCGAGCTGAAGATTCTCGGACCGAAGCTACAGAGCCGAATTAAGAAACGGTTTTAGAGATCTCCTACTTCATTAAGTAGTAATCACGATTAATGAATCATAATCCCCAGCCATTACCAGAACACACAATTTCCCTGAGAACCAAACAGAAAAGAAGAAAATGAAATATGAACCTTCGTTCCAGGAAAACAAACCAGAAACTAAGAACGCTGAAACCAAATTACATGTAGATCGCCGGACGAAAGTAAGAAAATGAGAACCACAAATGAAATCCTTACTCCGCGAGCTGCAGATTCTCGAACCGGAGCTACAGATTTTCAGATCTCAATTAGTGACTTAAATCATCGTCACCTTCTACTTTATTAATTAATAATCAGGTTTAAGGAGTCCTAATCCCAGCCATTACCAGAACACACAATTTTCCCGGGAAACTAACAGAAAAGAAGAAAATGTAATATGCACCTCCATTTCAGGAGAACAAACCAGAAATTAAGAATTCTGAAACCACAGTAACCATCGATCGCCGGAAGAAAGTAAAAAACGAGAACCGCAAGTGAAAGTATTACCTCCGTGAGCTTCAGATTCTCTCACCGGAGCTGCACCGGCGATCTTCTCCGATCTCTCCGGAGCTAACGAAGAAGAAGAAGAGAGAGAGAGAGAGAGTAGAACAGAGAAGAAGATGCGAAATCGAGAGAGTGAAGCAGAAACTAGAAGTGGTTTCTGATTTGAGCGTGGCAGAGACGGTTATAAATTTCAATTTGGCATGAAGATTCTCCCTCCAGAAACCAAACACCAAATCTCGTGATGTTTCCTTGGGCCGGTTTATGGGTCGGGCCCGTTAATCTGGGTCCAGTTTAGAGGCCCAAACTCAATAACAACAAGGGTCTCAACGCCGTCGTTTTGGTGAAACAAAACTGTATAGTTCGTGGTGGTTATTGGGAAGAAGATTCATTTGTCTTCTCCATCTCCACTGTTGTCTCCTCCGCCCGATTACACAGCGACCTAAAATCCCAGATTCGCCCATTTATATTCGCTGAATTTACCATACCTGCCACCGTACCGAGGAAGCCTCCATAAACGTCTCTCCGAACTCGACCTTCGTTTCATTGTCCGACGCCAATTTGATTATCGGCTTCGCATTTTCTCTGCTCTTCAATTCCGACGGCAGGTTCTAAGCATTTGTGTTCTGATTTTTGATGGTAATTGCGTTTTTACTTTCATTTTTGCATCCATTTCCGTTCAATTCGTCGGTGTTGTTTGGTTTTGTAGTGTGGTAATTTCTGTTTGGATGCTGAGAAAATGCTGGAAAATAAAGTAGGTAGTGACATGCAATATCAGGATGTTTGATATTTCCCAGTTCTCGGATTGTTCCTTTCGTTGCATGTCTGGAATTGGGGTTTTAGTTTTGAATCCACATGATACATTTTTACAGGGGAATTAGGGAAGATGAATTAATTGATATTTGAGACATTAATGGGGATTGTTAATTGTTTGGGACCTGAGACATCAGGTACGAATTTGTTGAATATCCTTTGAATCGAACTGCCTGAGTTCGGATGAGCCAACCGGCCCAAACAGTTCAGGATAAGTTGGGCTTTGGGATCGAGTTGGTTTAGGCATAATAAGATATCTTATGAGTTTAGGGTTTCAGTGAGTTGAGATTAGTATATATTATTGATTTGTAGACCTAGCTGCAGTATACGACCTTGTATTCTAAATTCTGAGCATGGTGAGCTACATAATTCTTGTGGTTTCATATACTGTCTAAGTTGGGATTTGGTATCGAGTTGGTTTAGGCCTAATATGATATCTTATGAGTTTAGGGTTTGAATGAAGTTGAGCTAGTATAAATATTATTAAGTTGTAAACCTAGCCGCACTATGCGATCTTGTATTCTGAATTCTCTCTCTCCCTCTCTCTATCTTGGATGTAGCAAGCATGGTAAGCTACATGGTTCTTGTGTTGGTATCAAGGGTTGTAGGTGAAGTGACAGAGACTTCATGTAATGAGCATGAGGTCACTGGTTCCAGTCCTCATACATGTTATATTGTATTTCCCTTCTTTCTGATAAAAAATATATTCTTGTGTTGTTCTTGTAGTTCATATATAAGTTGGGCTTTTCTATTGAGTTGATTTGAGCCTAATATGATATCTTATGAGTTTAGGGTTTCTATGAAGTTGTGATTAGTGTATATATTACTAAGTTGTAAACCAAGTTGCACTATGTGATTTTGTATTCCGAATTCTCTTAACAAAATTCATCCTCTCCGTCTTGGGTGTAGCAAGCATGGTGGTGAGCTATGTAATTCTTGTGGTTTCATACTCATTGTCTGTTTCCATATAATCACCATTCTCGTGATTCAAC
Source organism: Erodium texanum (assembly GCA_036897725.1). Classification (NCBI taxonomy): domain Eukaryota; kingdom Viridiplantae; phylum Streptophyta; class Magnoliopsida; order Geraniales; family Geraniaceae; genus Erodium; species Erodium texanum. The sequence continues at coordinate 8,046 of JAYMSW010000054.1, forward strand.
TACATCAAAATGCCACATGAATGAGTCTCTATGTGTTGTTGTCTCCTTATCTTACTAGTTTAGAATTTCAATTAGAGTTAGCGGTTAAGATTAGTATAAATATTAATAAGTTATAGGCCCATTAGGGTGGTTAGTGAGCTCTCTCACCTCTTTGAGGTCAGAGGTTCGTATAACAGTGAGTTAACTTACGTGGGTGCAAGTTTAAGGTGAGAGTTAGATTAGAATTATTTAGGCTACTATTTTCTGCTTTCTTACTGATCAAATATATGTATGTATGTATGTATATTAATAAGTCCTAAACCTAGCCACACTATGTGATCTTGTATTCCAAATTCCTTAATCCTTCTTTACCTGGGATGTCACTAGTAGCACAGTGATCCATGTAATTCTTATGTTCTTGTGATATTTCATATTTATTGCTTGCTTCCACATAATCATTATTCTCGCAAATGCGCTACATTAGAATGCAACATAAAGGTGTCTTTATGTTTTTTTTTTTGTCTCCTCGTCCTGTTAGTCTAGAGTTATGATACGGGTTAGGGGTTAAGATTAACATATAAATATTAATAAGATGTAAACCTAGCCACATTATGTGATCTTGTATTTCGAGTTCTTTCACCCCTCCCATCCATAGAAGTAGCAAGCATGGTGAACCATGTAATTTTTGTGTTGTTCTTGTCATTTCGTATTCATTGCCCTCCTATATAATAATCATTCTCATTAACCCGCTACATTAAAAGGCAACATCGCTACATCAAAAAGCAACATGAAGGTCTACTTTTTTTTTATCTCCTTATCTTATCAAACAAAATGACTTATGATATATGTTAAGCTTTTAGAGAAACCTAGATGTCGTGTTTTTTGTTAAAGGCATTTTTTCCATATATTTTCTATTCAGAGTTTTAGGTTGTATTTGTTAAATTTGTTTTGAATTGATGCTGATTGGGGACGGGGTGGGTTCCCAGCCCAAACGTGAGATGAGTTGGGTTTAGGTTTTAGTTTTGGGCCCAATTTGATACCTTATGGGTTTATGATTCTGATTAGGGGTTGAAATTCGTATAAATATTAATCTGTCGCAAACCTAGCCATGCGTAATCCTGTATTCTGAATTCTCTCAGTAAAACTTCCCTCTCCCCGTGGACATCACTATTGGTGAACCACATAATTCTTGTGATTTCATATTCATTGGTTCATTCCACACAAACATCATTCCCGTGAACCCGTTACAACAATATTGTAACTCTAATTAATATTTCTTTTCTAGGTTTTCGGGTCTACGTAGGCTTTGCAGATTGAGTTGCATGTAAAATAACTGAGAATGGCTTCAACCGTGAATGGTAGTGCCTCCGAGGGAGAATTGGGAGGGCTTCTGATGGAAAATGATCCTCTATCTCGTGATATTTTTCCCAAGTACAAATGGCGGAAAGTTTCTGCTATTCGTGATTTTCCTCCTGGCTGTGGCCGGTTCGCTCCACAAATAAATTTGACCCAAAAGTCCAATGTAGCTAGTGGTGATTGTGTTGCCAATGTTGTTGGTGCTGATGATACTGGTGGCATATTGATAAATGATTCCACATCCCAATCCCCTAGAGTAGCACATAGTTCTGGTCTCACAGATACTCAGGAAAAGCCCACTGTCATGTTGGATCAGGTGGATGGGCTCGAACCAATAGGTGTGGAGCCCGTGTCACAACTGCCTGGAGCTTTGGAAGGTGCCAATGATTTAATTCTCAATGGACCTTCGAAAGTTTCTGAACCTGAAACGTCTGAATTGTTGAAGTCACCCCATCAAGTGAACATCTCTGCTTTGGAACAAAACTTGGTATCAGATTCTCCTGCTTTTGGTGGTTCAAATGATACTGTATTGAGTGGTCCTCCAAAAGTTTCAGAACTTGAAACTGCTAATTTGTCTGAGGATCAACATGAAGTGCATATCCCTGAAGAAGAGTTGATTCAGTCCACTTCTCTAAACGGTTTAGAGAATCATCTGACTAAGGATTATCCTCCTCCTCGAAAAGTTTTTGCTGTCAGAGATTTTCCTCCGTTTTGTGGGCGAAATGCTCCGCGTCTTGAAGAGGCTGAGAAAAGCATTAAACCTCCTTGTGAAACTAATCAATACCGTAGAGACGAGACAGCTGCTGAAAAGGGCAGTGAAGATTTGAAGAAAAACAGTGAGAAGGATATTATGGTCTACCAGAAAAAATGTGTTAAGAGAAAGGCGCCTGATACATCTGGTTCTTCAGATCAATTACGAGAAGATGGCGAGGGTTTGGACGGTGCATCAAGAAGAACGGTTGACAAAACAGAAAAGGGCATTAAACCTTCTTGTGAAAGTGATCAACGCCGTAGAGATGAGACAGCTGTTGGAAAAGGAGAAGATTTGAAGAAAAACACGGAGAAGGAGATTGTGATGTACAAGAAAAAAGTTATCAAGAGAAAGGGTACTGATATATCTGGTTCTTCGGAGAAATTGCGAGGAGATTTGGAGGGTTGGGGAGGTTCTTCAGAAAGAATTGTTGTACATGCTCTGAAGGCTGGACCGAACAGTATTGACAAACGTGGACACCTGGAAAAATCAGAATATGATGCCAGGAGAATGAATGACAAATCCAAATTATCTGGAGTAAAGTCAGCGAAGATGAACCCACCTACTGAACAGATTGAATGGTATGACACTGAAGCAGCGAGGAAACAAGAAGACGCCATGGATGTTGGAGGATCGCCAAGAAATGTTGGGATGGAGATGGTGATTTACACAGAGAAAAGCACTGAAGAAAAACTTTCTGATATATCGGGTTCTCAGGGGCAATATCGAGGAGAATATTGCGAGGATTTGGAGGTTGTGTCGGGCAGAATAGTTGTACATGCTCTATTTGCTGGAGGAAACAGTGTTGGGAGGCAGAGGAAAGTATCTTCCAACAAAGGGAAGAAGCTTGCTTTGACTTATATAGATGATTCTGAACATACAGTGAGGAGAAAGTCAAAGAAGATGACATCTCCTACCATTGGTAATGATTCTCATCATTCTATGAATCGTCAACTGATGGTTTTGAACCAGGATTTATCTGAAGATGATGAGGAAGAAATGGATGATTTTCACGTAGCTGTTCGATCACGTAAATTTGATTTGTCCCTTCCTCCTTTTGGTCACAGTAGTAAAGGAAATGAAGAACATGATGGATGTGTGACTCGTAATAAAGTGAGGGAAACATTGCGTCTATTCCAAGCTGTGTGCAGGAAGCTCTTGCAAGAAGAAGAAACAAAGTCAAAGGAACAAGGGGCAGCTCGTAGGAGAATCGATCTTGCAGCAGCTAAGATTCTCAAGGTGAAAGGGAAATATGTTAACACTGGCCCACATATCTTAGGACCTGTCCCGGGAGTTGAAGTTGGGGACGAGTTTCACTACAGGGTTGAGCTTAATATCATAGGCCTTCATCGCCAGATTCAAGGTGGAATAGACTATATGAAGCGTGACGGAGAGGTTCTTGCAACTAGTATTGTAGCATCTGGAGGATATGCTGATGAACTTGATAGCTCCGATTTCTTGATATATACAGGGCAAGGAGGAAACATGATGGGCGGGGATAAAGAACCTGAAGATCAAAAACTTGAACGAGGAAACTTGGCGCTGAAGACTAGCATATTGGCAAAGAATCCGGTGAGGGTTATCCGTGGATTTAAGGACACTAAGTCTGATTCAACTGATTCACGAGGAAGACCGGCTGTGGTGATGACATACATTTATGATGGGCTTTACTTGGTAGAGAAGTCATGGCAAGAAGAGGGAAGCCACGGTAAGCTAGTGTTCAAGTTTCGGTTGGCTAGAATTCCGGGTCAACCAGAGCTTGCTTGGAAGCAAGTGAAGAAATCCGATAAAACCAGAGTACGTGAAGGTTTGTGTGACACTGACATTTCTCAAGGAAAAGAGATCATCCCAATTTGCGCTGTGAACACCATAGATGATGAGAAGCCTCCACCATTTCAGTACATAACACACATGATATATCCTGATTGGTGCCGACCCATTCCTCCTAAAGGATGCCATTGCACAAAAAAATGTTCAGAGTCTGTGAAATGTTGTTGTGCAATCCTGAATGGAGGAGAGATTCCATACAATTACAACGGAGCTATTGTTGAAGCAAAGCCCTTAGTCTATGAGTGTGGCCCTTTGTGCAAATGCCCTCCTTCTTGCCCTAACAGAGTATCACAACACGGTATTCGATTTCAGCTTGAGGTTTTCAAAACTGAATCAAGAGGTTGGGGCGTGAGGTCACTAAACTCCATCTCTTCAGGAAGTTTCATATGCGAGTATGCAGGAGAGCTCCTTGAAGAAAAAGAAGCTGATGCAAGAACTGGCAACGACGAGTACTTATTCGATATTGGACATAACTACAATGATCCCACTCTTTGTGGCGGACTTTCAACTCTCATCCCTGATGCAAACTCAAATTCTTCTGAAATTGTCGAAGATGGCTTCACTATCGATGCAGCGCAGTATGGGAACATTGGGAGGTTTATCAACCATAGTTGCTCTCCTAACCTTTATGCCCAAAACGTGTTATATGACCATGAAGACAAAAGGGTTCCTCACATAATGTTTTTTGCTGCTGAGAACATTCCTCCATTGCAAGAGCTGACCTACCATTACAATTATACGATAGACCAGGTTCGTGATTCCAGTGGCAACATCAAGAAGAAGAGTTGCTATTGTGGAGCAGCGGACTGCACTGGTAGGATGTATTGAGCCATGGCGGGGAAAGAGATGTCAGCAGAAGCGAGCATTTCTAACTCTCTCACTGTAAGTTTGTGTTAGCATTTCTTATCTCTCCAGCTTCCGTGCATGTAACAGGGAACACTCCAGTGAAAACTAATGTTTAGAAACCAAAGTATAAAACCTAGAAACCATCCATGACTCTCGGATTACGATTTTTAATGGCTCAGATGTTTCCATGGAGTTGTTTCCATACTTGAGTTTCCGTTGTTCAATATTTGGAAACTACAAGTATGGAAACATCCGAGCCATTAAAATTGTTATCCAATGACTACAGATGGTTTTCAGTTTACATAGTTTTCATTGGATCATTACTCTGCCTGTGACTACATAGCTTGTCTTGATCTTTTTGCATCATGAGAATGCATATATTTTACCTTCCACATTTTCATATACATTGCAATAGTCTTGAGCTTATGTCTATGACAAACCGTGATCTCTTTAGTGTTATTGCTTCTATGAGACGGTTCAGTAACATACTTTTGATTCAAAGGCATGCATGTCAGCTCCGAACTAGTGCCATGTTTTCTTCCCCTTTAAATAGTTTTTACTTGTAGTTTTACAGAATATAGGTATACATTGCTCTTTCTGACTGTAAATATATACTTTTTAACGTATATTTGGAATAATGTAATAATCAGGTATGTGATTATTGTTGTTTGCAGGAGTTGAACTTGAACCCATTTTTGTGGGAATTTGGCAACTTGCCAGTTTCGAGGGTTTAAGGTAGCAACTTGAGCTGTTGATATTGTTCTTGTTTTCGGACTCTAGTAACTTATGGGGAGGAGGTACCTACTTGTCACCCTCCATTAGGTAAATTGAATTATATTTCTTGTATCATTTCGTGTAATGTAATTTGAATCAGTATATCATCTTATGCATTCTGTTCGTTCCAAAACGAGTGTCATTATTTCCTGATAACTAGTGAAATTAATGTGGGCGATAATTACACTTAACTACTGCAAACTTAACACCTTTTTGATAGTAAGTTTTATGTAAATATGTGTTTTCTTAGAACTAGAGATGTAAAACTACTCGAATCGAGTCCAAAATTATCATACATACTCGGTTCAAATAAAAATAATAGGCTCATCTTTGGATCTCAAACGAACTTAAAAGGTCAAGCCCGAGTTAAACCCAATAAAAAATAATCAAGATTAGATTAGATTCACCTTGCCTCAATTCATTTTTATTTTTTTGACAAGTTGCCTCAATTCATTTAGTTTTCTCTAATTTAGGAAAAAAAAAACATATATTTACATAAATATCTCATGGTCTATACGAGAAAAAACTGTTACAGAAAATTAATATTAAAATTAATCATATTATATGTGATATGAATAATTAAATCAACATAATAAAAAGCATGAATTGGCATAATGTTGAGGTTGAGTCTGACTGTCAAGGAGTTGTCTATCTCCTCAAGTCGAACTCTACGCAACTATCACCGTTGGGAGTCGTCATTAATGAATGTTGTCATCTACTACGAACATTACAGCAGGTGTCCATTTCCTATGTTCAAAGATCAGTTAACAAGGTAGCTCACAGCTTAGCTCGAGCCGCCTGTAGTACTACTGATAAAGAGGGGCATGGTTTAGAATTACCTGCAAATCTGCAGGAATTTGTATTTTGTGACTCCGTTGATTAATAAAGTTTACGAGATTCAAAAAAAAAAAACATTATGATAGAAATTTGGTAGATACTTTGATGATGCCTCTTTCAATATCTTCAAATTTTCATCTTAGTCCGGTTAGGAGGAGGGCACGAAAGACTCCTCGAAATTTTTTTTTGCAAAGAAATATCTCCTCTTTTTTTTTACCTCGAAAAGAGTCTTTTGAATGACGTTAAAACTTGTTATATTTATCAAATATTCTTTGTCCGATTAGGAGGAGGGCACGAAAGACTCTACTGCTGCTGATAGGTTTTACCGTCCCGTTCTACCCTCGCAAGAGTTGGATATATTGAAAGGTAATTATATGTCTTGTCTATTGGCATGAGTTAGATAAAAAGTTAGGGTTTCTAGAGTTTCGACGTCATAGTTCCTTGACGAAGCACAGTGGCATAGTGATTGATACGGTGATCGAAGGAGACAAGGGATACCATGGCCAAGGAGATAGGAGGAATGGATACCGGTAGGTCCTCGACAGAACGTAATTAAGCAAGAGATCCAGTTTCGAAAACCCTAGGTGTTCAGAGTTTGTCGAAGAGGCACCACAAAGGTCTGGTTGCAGAAGTCATTGGTATTCAGAAGGTATTAGGATGGATCAAAGCAAAGAACTTGTCAAAATGCTCGAACTCTCGCAGGTCTCCAGATTCGTTCTAAAAAATTGTACGAAAGTATCGTTGATGCTATAATACAACAATGAGGCGAGGTGACTTAGTTTATGTCATAGTTTTGTTAATTAGTTTTGTTAGTATAGTTATGCAGGTATATGCTTTCCTTATATAGTATGGGAAGCATCGATACTTGATAGTCTATTTAATTTTTCGAATAAGGTATGTAAGTTTACTCTCAAGAATTGCACGAAGTATTTGTGAATGTTAGAATACACAAGAGACGAGATGCTTATATAGTTATAATTTAGTGCTTAAAATTACTATGCGTCTTGTAGACCATAATAGGATTGGGGTATACATTATTCTTATTTATGTTTATAGTGGCTTATGATACCTTTGAACAAAACAAAATATGATTATTGTTTCAAAAAAAAAACTTACTTTTTTCTATGGAAAAAAACAAACAAACCGAATAGTCTTGGTAAACGAGTCAGATAAGAATTGCCAATTCTATTTTATACTTTAGAAAGTCAAAACTCATGCTATGCAAGTTCATATCAGCTTCTTCAAAGAATTAAACAAAACAATAATAAGCATAGTACACTTTGATTTTTCTGAAACTTATGTACCAATCACAAGAGGCCTTTAATCTATCATATCCATTGCCTTCATTGCCCATCTGTTTCTGTGTTGTTACAACGAAGCATCCCTGTAGGCGCGTGGGTTGACTTGGAAGACGACTTTGGCTACTAACTCATTTTATACTTCTATCGGCTTCTTTTCCCCCAGATCTCATCTTCTGCTTCAATCCACACCCAAAACATGTACTCCACCAATCCAAGCTCCTACGAAAAGTTCACATCCTCGCCGCTTCCGGCGGCCACAGCGCAGCCGCAGTTCGCCCAACCGGATCCACCCACAACCGGAATACCGATGAGCTCCGCCGGGGACAGCTTCTTCAGCTCCGACAACTCAAAGCCCTCCTACCTTCCCCGCCAGGACAAGCCTAAGGTCCCCTGGTCCACCGGTCTCTGCGACTGCTTCTCCGACGTCCGCAACTGTAAGTTCCCAAACCATCAACATTCCTTCGACGGCGAGTGCGTAAAACGCGCCACCACACCAACCCGCTATTCGAAATTCACGCCCCTCTGTTTATTTCAGGTTGCCTGACGTGTTGGTGCCCGTGCATTACGTTTGGGCGAATTGCTGAAATTGTGGATAAAGGGTCATCAGGTAAAGAACAGATCATATCAGCCCAGGCTTAATTGTATTGATCAGAATTAATCTCGATCAATTTCTTAACAATTGATACATAATTGACATATACAGCTTGTGGGGTGAACGGCGCGTTGTACACACTGATTGCCTGCGTGACGGGGTGCGCGTGCTTCTACTCGTGCTTCTATCGAGCGAAGATGAGGCAGCAATACTCGCTACACGAGAGGCCTTGCGCGGACTGCTTGGTTCATTGTTTCTGCGAGTACTGTGCACTGTGTCAAGAGTACAGAGAGCTCAGGAACCGCGGATACGACATGACAATTGGTAATTCATTTATTAACCAGCACAAGACTTAATTGTGATTTGCATTTTTATAATGTAATTGATTAGTGATTTGAGTTGTATGTATGTATGTATGTGTATATAGGATGGCATGGAAATGTGGAGAGACAGAACCGTGGACTTGCCATGGGACCTATGCCTCCTGCTGTTGAGGAAGGCATGAGCAGAGACAGTTGAAGACAGTACACTTCTCACATCTACAGTTTCTGTACTGCCGAGCTTATATACTGCTATGTTAAAGGTGTAGCTAAAAGGTTGTTATTGAATACCCTATCTATCTACTTTATTGTATGCGCACACGAAGTTGTAATGATTAAAATGGAAAGTATATGTTTACTGGTTTGGGTTTGGTATTTTTCTAATTTCTCTTCCGAATATACAAGAATTAAGGATAGATTCCATACAAATAGAGTTACAGTAGTTTGTTATTAAAAAACTCGAGATTTGAATTCGTGTATGTGAGGCACAAAACTATCAGACATACTCTTGTTTGCTTCATATAACAATCTCAAACATTTATTTTGATATATGGGAAGTATAGCTTCTCCATCTGGGCCCAATGGGTTACACTTACAAGCACAAGCAGTGAAATTGAAATGTGATTCTCAGCCCATCCACAACTACATAACTTGACATGAAATAATAACAAAAACAATACATCAGTCAAATCATCATAGGCACTGAGTATTGCAAATGTTCACACACCACACACATATATTATTGAGAGTATCCTTTTCTTTTTCATCAAAACTCAGTCATCGGCCAAATGGGCTTCATCGGACATGAGCGGCACGGTACAATCTCTGGTCATGCCTCCTTCCACACCTGGTGGTCCTGTACCCATCCCATTCTTCTTCCCCTTCTCCATATTTCCTTTCCATCCTGTCAAAAATCATCGTTATAGTGAGAACAGATAGTCAATCTGAGTTGTTAGATCAATACGAACCAAGGGCTTAGACCCGAAACTCAAACTAGAAACTATAGATGAACAATACCAATGGACATGTCAAAGCCACGGCTCTTGAGCTCGCGGTGCTCTTGACAAAGAGCGCAAGGCTCGCAGAAGCAGTGCACCAAACAATCGTGACAAGCGCCATCGGCCAACGAGTATTGCTTCCTCATTTTAGTGCGGTACGATTGTGAATAAAGGAAAGCGCAGCTCATTCCTGTTAAAGCCGTACTCACCATACCAATAACCGCATAGAGCCCTCCCTTTCCACAGCAAGCTGCGCACATTTTTTTTTTTTTTTCATATCATCAACTATAGTTTATATCTAACTTGATTATAAACTTAAACTATAATACTATGTATATGTATATACTCACATGACGATCCTTGGTCGACAATCTCCGAGATTTGCCCAAATGTTATGCAAGGGCACCAGCAAGTTAAGCAACCTGCAATTCAATGCAAGAACTGCAGTTTATATACTAGTTCATCACTACAAGTACAACATGTGTTTGCGATGGACCCCTTTAAGTTCTAAGTGTAACATATGTAATAATAGACATTGGTTTAAGACAAGGAAATGGCTTACAGCCAGGAACATCGGAGAAGCAACCACAGAGGCCTGAAGACCACGGGACAACCTCGGACTTGGAATCCATGTTCTAGTACGAGAGAATAAAGTGAAGTGTACTTTGAACTTGTGAGGCTACGAGGTTTATGCTTAGACCGGACTCATATATAATGACTTGTACTTTGGAACATAATGCTTGTTTTTTCTTCCATTGCAATCAATTAAATTACAAGGCCTGCAGCTTCTTCACGATGACATATATACAGAGAGAAGAGGTGAATGTAGAGTTAAGGAGTCGAACTAATATATACATCCAGCTTTGACAGTTGGAAATAGCCGTTCATAAATTGACTTCATATAAAATATATCTTGAACGTAGTTTCCAAGTTGGCCTGTTCTATTTTATATCTGATTGCAACTTTTTTTGTTGTTAAAAATTTGGTCCTTTATTATATATCAACTATAAAGATATATTTTAAACTATTGATTGTAATAAACAATATAATAACATTGCAAGACTCCATAATAACATTATAAACTCCAAACTCGGTAAGAATAACAATTGCTGCAGTCAGTTTTGAATGAGCAAAAATCATATGCCGTTTAACAATCAAATCGGATGAAACAACGCACCATGACGTATCATGGGATAACTCAAGACAAATAACTACAAATAATAGCAATATACAATCACTAGGATTCGAGTACAGGTGATTAAAAAAATAACTCACTTAGCCACCAGACTAATCTTAATAAGTCTGGTTGCAACCTTTTAATTTGTAATGATATACTAACTTGTGAATAAGTCTCTACTCTAATAGATATAATCACGTATCTTAACTTCAATGCTAATGACAAACATACTATCTAGAAAGTTCAGTAGTTTGCACTTGCTTAATTTATCATGATTAGCTTAATGTACAAGAATGATTTGTTTAGTCGGTGGAGCACAGCTGTCGATATATTGAGCAACATTTCACTGTGTTGACCACTAAAGGGGACATATATTAATGGCCTGGCAACATCTGATAATGATGAAACCATTTTTTTTAAAGTTCCATTGAAACCATATTGGCTAATAATGATGAGAATACATATTTCATTTTTTTTTTTTTTGAAGATTTGTATCCGGTACTTCCCATTCCTTTTCGTTTGCCCGATGTTTACTTTAAAATTTGAAGTTGAATCAAAATTCATTTAGTAAGTTGTTCATTACAAAACATATATTTGTTTAGTTGATTAATTAGAAAGTTAACACAAGAGATTTATATGTTGGATGTATGATTGTTTTTTTTTGTGAGTCGAACCCGATGTCAAATATATATTTATATCATGGAAGCAACAAAATTGGTCATACTCATTTTCCTTGAGGATAAGTACAACAATGAAAGTCACGGATATACATTCATAATTAATTGGCCAACCACAGTGAACCCAATTTGATTGCAAAAATACAGGACTGACCAAACTAATTATAATAACAACGACAAAAAAGATAATATTATTATTTTAAGTATTTAATAAGAGAAACTCATAACACACCCATTATTAGCACTCTCTTCATTTGACTCGTTATATTTATTAGTTTCCAGCTCAGCACAAGACTAGGACCATTCGATATGCTCAGGCCCTGTCTCGGCTCATGCCTTGTTCAACAACCGGTGGCACCGACGCCATCCCAACCTGAGCAGCCTGTCCCCTTCTCTGCATGTTCCCATGCCATCCTATACATATATTTCCGATATTAATATGTGACAATACATGTTTGTGATCTCAAACGTAAATTATTAAAGCCTAACATATTCAAAATGTACGTCTTTCTACGTACCGAGGGCCATATTGAATCCGTGATGCTGGAGCTCACGGTACTCCTGACAAAGAGCACATGGCTCGCACAAGCAATGGAGCAAGCAATCAGCGATGGGGCTCTCCTGCAAGTTGTAGCTGACCCTCATATGGGTGCGATAGAAGCACGAGTAGAAGCACGCGCAGTTAAATCCCGTCAACCCCACGCTCATGAGCGCGATCAAGAAGTACATTCCTCCATTGAGCCCGCAAGCTACATCGCAATCACAACAACTTCTCATTAAATTGTAATTAATTAAACAATAATTCATAATAATTACACTACTTGTGCACTTACATGATGCTCCTTGGTCGACGATCTCGGAGATTTGGCCAAATGTTATGCAAGGGCACCACAATGTGATGCAACCTGATTCGATCGTCATAGTAACGAATTAGTTAACGATAGCAAATATATATATAGGTATATGTAACAAGACTTACAGTTAGGCACGTCGTTGAAGCAGTCGCAGAGGCCCGAAGACCATGGTACGGAGCCGCCGTGATTGTTCTCTGGAACCATAACTGCGGGTTGTGGGTTTGGGTTCGATGACTCCATGTCTTTGCAGCTTCACATATGAGATCGTTAAGCAAGAATCTGATATTTATGACATGTGTGCATTGTGGACAGACGTTAAAACCGGGGTCAACGTTAATTGAGTCAATGCTGGCGGCGTGAGCATCAAACGGTGACGTATGGTTCTTGTCATTTATCTTTTGTTGAAGCCTTGATGGCTCGCACTTGCAATTTGTGCCCACACGATAATGACCAGCCATCATATTTCTACCGTATCCCAAGTGGTGGCTTGGGTGTAATTATGATCTCTTTAATATGAATTTGCGTTGGTTACTTTAATTTAACATTAATCATGTTATTTTGTGATGTCTGTGTTACAAGACAATTTTGACTAAACACATTTCTTATGACAAACAAATGCAATAACACAAACTCAAGTGTAATAAATATCTCTCCGTCAAAATAACTATAGTTTTTGTTACTATTGGACTAGTCATGATTTACCAAACGAGATCATAATTTTAGAATTAAGACAAACATGATATTGCTATAGTTGATCAGACAAAAAAAATATTGAATATGAGTTGATCTTGTTATTGTTGAACAAGAAAGAAGAAGAAAAATATGTGAAGATGAAAATTTGTAAGGAGCTTTGAATAGGAGATTACCAGAGTCACCGAAGAAGTTGTTGAACAAGAGCTTTGTACAAATCCAATTCAAAAATCGTATCTATAGTTACTATGATGGATTTGAAATGGCAAACCCAAGCATTGCCCTTTGGTTCTATACTTGATTTATCACTAAAATTAGTATGACCTTTCAATAATTAGGGCTAATAATGCGGAAATTACAAATATCAAAATAATGCCAAAAAAAATCGAGATGGAAAAGGATGGGGTTTTATGGATTTCAAAATAGTATTACTCTAATTAAGGCTAGTTTTTGTTTTTGGTTAGGTGATAAAATGTGAATTATGCCAGAGCTCCTTATATAAATGGACGATATATTCGGAGTAGTGAGTCTATACACTGTCGTTTTTAGTGGTTGATAATTATAGAGCATTGAAACCGACTCTTGTTTGTTCGAACGAGGATATATACACATATTTCATTTTCACACTAATTCCTATGTTTTGTGAGTGGGTCATGTTTTTGTTTGGTTCACATTCCAAATCCAAACTATAATTGACACAACATGTGGGTCCTCCTTGCTTTAAATCCTCCAGTCATTGCTCTGAAATCCATCAGATAGGTTACACGTCCAAATCAACTATAACAAACCTCAGATATTAGGCCACAATTACCTAATATTTACAAATTTGGAACTCTTATAAAACATAAATACAACCAGAATGAGGAAGGAAAAAGAGGGTCTTTTACCCAACAAATTGGTGGAACTTTAACAAATCGTAAGATCGATGTTTGGATTACAATTACTTTCTTAAAGAATCATAACGAAATTAATATTTTAAACTTGCTCCATAAACCCTTGTCGATTCTTTTCTAATCAGGCCTTGCACATTATGTTTACGCCCTCTGCTTGCCGGTCAAAATCTTGGTGCCTTCTGGTGATGTCTTGCTGAAGCTGTAAGTTGCAGCACTCATGACCCAGCAAGCAAGAAAAGAAAGGGCTTGAATCATCAGAGTCGTCTTTATTTCTGTACAGTGACCGACCTTGTTTTACGCTTCTCCAAAAAACGAGCCAATGATGCTTTTCGAGCCTGTGGCACAGCTGCACAAATAACTTGAATTTTATTTTTTTATATGTATAGAAACAGATGCATATCTGATAAAAATAGTAGTTTGGATTTACTCATTCTGTTCATTGCAGAGTAACTCAGGACATGGTTCAGATATGTTGAGTAATGAATTATTGAACTCAATGCATCAACTTTTTGTGATTTATGAAACGTTTTGAATCCTATAGAAGAGACAATGTCATACCTGATGGTATCATAGTTGTTGCAGTAATGGATCCCATCACGTTAACAATTTTTGGAGGCTCTACATTGCCAACTCCGGCATTCTTTGCTGCAATCTGCTCATCAGTGCAAAAAGACTTGCTCCTGGATTGAGCACCAGTGTGCGAAGAGGCGGATAGAGGGCTTGGAAGACCAGAGCAAGATGGGGTATTGAAGGACTGATTCATAGGACTAGTGTCACAAGCAAGCGACTTTGAGCTTGGTACTTGAACCTCGGCATTGGGGTATATTGACTTTGAGGAGATAGAAGGTGCACTTCCAGCCAAGAGCATTATAGCCTGAGCCTGCATAGCATTAACATCCCAGGACAAGTTTTATAAGCTATCCCATGATGCAATAAAGAATTGATAACCAGAACCAAATTTGTGATGCTTAGATGAAAAAAGTACCTTCTCGGGAGATATGCTGTCATATACATTCACTTCTCCGCCATAAAAGATGGTCAATTGCGCAGGAGCACCAGAGCTCTTGCCACTGTTCCTAGAAAAAAAAATCAGTTGTGACTTAGAATTTGAAATAGTTTGAAGACAGCAAACACTTTCCATTAAAAGAGTTGTGTTCAAACATAGTTTCGTTACTTACTGTTGCTCAGTTGTCCCTGCAACGGAACCCATAGTTGGCAGAACTGGATGCGGACCTGCTACAGGAACTCCTCCAATTAGTGGTTGCTTCGTGGTAGCAAAATGATTCTTGAAGAAAGGGTTGGCCATTGAAACTGGAACTTGCTGGTTAGAGACTGGCAAGATCTTCATGTCATGAGGCCGTTGCACAAAATGCACATCATGTTGTGTGGGATAAGATGTCATTGAAAAGTGAGTGCCACCTTGCCTATTCTGGTTGAAGGACTTCTATATAACAGATAGCAATGGGGAATTGCAACAACTATCAGTTAAACTAACAGAAAATCGAACTCTGCTGGTAGATATCAACCAATTAAGAGGGTACTTGAAAAATACATTCAATTAAGGGCTAACATAAACCTGTATATCTCCCATTGAGCGTTTCTTAGTTGAGTCAAAAGCATCTGAAGTTGAGATTGGCATGAACCCTTTAGACATAATGGGCTCGGTTATGGCTCTGGGTCTCTTAGCTCTGTCTTCATGAGCACCCTTAAAAGACATGAAATGGGGAAGAGAAGAAACCCTTTTCATAAAGGGCCACTGTACTTCCGAAAGATTACTGAATCCTACAAATCCACGCAAGATAGGAACAAAGTTATGAAAGTTGCATATAGTGCTCAATAAAAATAGTGCATGCAAATAAAAAGCTTCAAAGCCAACTTCAATAAATTTAACGACTTCATGCTATTTTAGCTCCAGAGAAATTTGAAACTTCGTTTTCAAAAGAACAGAAGCAGTACAGCTATAGGTTTGTAAAGGAGATTTGGACAATTCTTTAGGCCAATTATATACATAAGGTAACATCCCCAAAACACACCCACAGAATCATGTTGACCACTTCCATCTTTCAATTGCTTGCTACAAAGAACCTAACAATTAAAGCTTGAACAAGCTCTTGAAGCAACTCTATCTCAACCACAATATATCAAATATAATATCCACCCAAATAATTCAAACACATGGAAAATTAAGCACAGACAACAGATAGTCTACTGATTTATTGCAATGCAACAACAAGAGTAATTGGGAGGAGAAACAAAGCTCCACAGGGGAATATCACTCCAATATGCAGAGTCAAATTCAAAAAAAAAAAAATGAAGACAACCCAAAACCAAAATTACAAAGCTCAATGTTATAAGGACATCCCAAACAGCAAAGTAACATACACATCCAATTGATAACTAAGTTAAGAGAACCCAAAACAAAAGGAAATAGATTGAGATTAGAAACATACCAGCAACTGAGTCCTTGAACCCATCATTAGAGACCTCCTCTTTTGCCACAACTAAGGACTCTTTCGAGTTCAAACCCATAAAATCTCTCTCCATTTACAACACTTCAAATCGACCAATTTGAACAGAAAATAAAAAATCAAATTCAACCCAATATCATAAACAACAAAACCCACAGATCGAGCTCTCTTCACCAAACGATCCCTTCTTTTTCTGCCTCCAACATGCAATCTAAAGAGAGAAAAATAATAACAACAGCAAAATGCAGAGAGAAGGCAGATGAGTGAGATTTGTTGCTTCCGTTTCTCTTAAATAAAACCCGTAAGCCACCAATGGATCTTGACCGTTAATCTTTAAAATATTTTACATCCGATTCAGCATGTGGGCGGGACTACCGATATAACAGGTTCGGAAAACCGGCTGTCCCGGTAACTTACCACGTGCGCGACTCTTTATTTCGCACATTATCTCCGGTACATTTTATTGCTTAGTGATGACTGATGACACTGTAAAGCGACACGTGCACAACTTCATGCGACGGTGCGCTGTTTATTTATTCTGATAAAATAAAATAAGTAACGACTAAACATTAACATACATTAAAAAATAATGTACCATGTTCAGATTTAGAATTTCAACAGAAAATATGGTGCCAACAAATTTATTATAGTAAGTATAGGAATCCTATTTAATTAAATTAATGAAAAGAAGAGATTTAACATTTTTAAATTGTACGGATAAATCTATATTGAATATTTAAACTAATATTATCATTAAAAATAGATAATGCATAAGACAGTTGGAATCACGTTCCATACTCAAACTCCAAATCATTGTATTAAAGTAAGCGCATCACAACAACAATTAATTTATCAATTTTATTTTTGACGATTTGTAAATGTGGATTAATTAATATAAGTTGATGTCCTAATTTAGTGATGCTTTTAGGCCAATGGCAGTATTACTGGCTTCTTTGACCACCACTAAACAAAATTTATCTTATTTACTTATGGGGCCACCCAACTCCTAATCATATTTTTTTTCTCTGATTCTAGAATCATTCTTACCTTCCATGATTTTAATCTTAAATAAAATTAAGACCGGACCTAAATATTTATATATTAATAATTTAAGTATACATTTAATAAATACTGATAGTAAAAAAAAACATATTGAAATTCAATAATATAAAACCGTGAGTTATAAAATCAGATGTGAAATTGTATTTGTTTTAGTATTGTATTTAGATTATTTTTTTTGAACACTTGTAATTTTGATTTATAGTTTAGTATTTGAAGCAACAATGAGCTAATGATATTCTTTATATTGGGATAATAAATTATGTATACATAAGTTTCAAAATTTAAGATGCATTGCCAGTTTCATTTTCATTGATTAAGTTTGATCCAGTTTGCAGTAACTGATCGAGATTCAAGATCTAGTGTTTCTACAAAGGTCAAATATAAGCCCAATATATTATTTTGATTTAGGTCTAAAATTTACGAATAATATGACATTTTTGTGTATAATACAACAACACATTATTTAGAACTTTTATCGATAATGAAAATAATATAAAAATCACGTGGCCTCGAAAGCATCATGATATTTACTAAATAAGTACAAACAGTAATTTGTATTTAGCTCGCGGTAGGCACATGTCTCATCTTGTGGAGTGAGCGAAGAGTCAACAAAAGGAAAAGTACACATCACATGTCTAAACCCCACGTGTTACCACCACACATTCACGTGCCTCATTACCCCACTCCAGACACATCAAATCTAGTGGTGATCCATACTTCAAAGTTTGAGTTTGACCCAATGATTTCATGTTATTTTATATCTGTTTAAACTTCTATTAGTTATATTAATTGTAACGATTAATTTTATATTTTTATAAATCAATATATATAATGATAACTCATATGGACAGCTTATTTTATTTTTATTTTTTATAAATCACAACAATTTACTTTGCTACTATATAAATAACAATAATTATTTCAAGTGTGAGATTATTTACTGTGATTAGTTTTATATTTTTTTACATTATTATTTAATTGATTGAAAATTTAAGAGATATTGATCGTGTAATAAAAATAATATTATGAACACTATTAAACCTTTTTTTTTTATCATTCTAAATAACAAGGTGATAATTTATATAAAATATGATATTAAATAGTTCTCAATAAATTCATATACATTTTTTTAACCTTTTTAAAAATATATTCGTCTAACTAAATGATAATATAGAAAATACAAAGACAATCATTATAAATAACCATATTAAAAAAAAACTAAATCATCTTTACCATAACAAAAATAATTAAATCAACGTTGTAGTTTGTAAATTATAAAATCAGTCATAGTTGCAAATAGTCAAACTTTGAAATTGACGATACTAATTTATAAAAGTACGGAAACTAGTTTTCGTAAATTATAAATTCATTTTAATTAATTGCAATTTTGGTTAAATATTAGTACAAACCATACTAACAAGTTTACGTGTCACCAAAACATCGATTCCATATATATTAAAAGAAAAAACGTCGATTCCATATTAACGATTGTAGAGGGAAAAAGACAATGTATACGGGCTTAAATATCGACATGTTGGGTTAAGTAAAAAACTCCTAATCTAAAGTCTTTAGCAAAGTAATTTTTATCCTTAAAAAACAATAAATATTTAGTTGGTGAGCACGTAGTTGGTGGGAAATTATTGTTGTGAACATTTTTCATAGTTAAAGTTAAAGTGCTGACCCCTTTGTATTTTTAAAGTTGCATGACATAGTCAATTGACAGCCAACTTTACCTTGTAAAAATAATGTTCACTTTTAATATTTAGAATACTACTGTGTGCCATCTTCGTACATTGAATGTTATTATTGACTTGGTTCTGTGAGGACTCTTATCCGATTTAATCACTTGTTTGTAATATATCGTTAAAAATATATAATATTGGTGGTAAAATTTTCTTTTAAAAAAACATATGTTTTAAATTAAATTTTCCAACCAAAGTTGATGCAAGGAACCAATAATTTATAAATGAATGTTTAATGTTGACTAGGAAAAATCTCATCATAAACACAAATTGTCACAATAAATTTGTATAGTTGTAAAAGACAATAACGTCACGTTATTTCAAAAACAAAAATTGACAATAACATCACAACTATCATGAAAAAAGAAAACAATAACAACCATTACAACATTAATTATTTATTTTATTTTTCACAAGTACCAAATAACAATTCTATGAAAATGTACTATATATTATCTATTAATTAGATGGAAAATTCATTTTCCAATAGCTCATAGTCATTGTGTTAATTTATATTACGGCATGATATTGATGTTGAACCATCAATCACGTGTCACATTTTAAATATTAATAATAATTCACATGCATGTGAATTATAGTCTATTTTAGATAAAATCCAGTGCAAAAATGTCTCATGTGATGTGACCTGCAAATTCTCTGCCAATGAAATTATATTAATAAAATTCTCCAAAATGCTAAAAATGAAAAGAAGAAGAAGAGGAAATTAGGTGTTGAATGTCCTTACTTTGGGCCGAGATAGCAAATCTACTCCAATTGGGCTTGAAGTATGGGCTATTCCGTCCAGTGTTTTTTTTGGGCTTACGAATTGAGTGGTTGACGAATCATGAACCTTAAGACAAGAATGAGGATAGGTATGCACATGCCAACTTCAACTCATAATAGTTATGTATAATTATTGCACCAAGAAATAAACTTGAAACATAGAACATGGGAAAAGTCTTCTAGAAATTAAGAGAATCTGGAAAATAAAAAGGCAAAACCCGAATAAAATAAAAGTGAAATGATTTGAAAGATAAATATGTGATCATCATTCATTTGGAAACGAGTTGCAATACATACTCATGAATAATATCTCGTTTGGATAAAGAAATAACACAAGTAAAAAAAGGCGAAAAAGATAAATAATCAAGAGTTTTGATTCTCGTTCAAGTTTAAAAGAGAACTATAAACTTAAACAACAAGACATATTTGTTTTTGGAACGATGAGCAAGAATAGAAAAAAAGAAGTTGTTGCGACCCAGGCATACCCAATGAAAGGACGTGATGGCGTTTACAGCTATAGACCTCATTCTCGTGCTGCGATCGGGTTCTTGTTCAATCTACTCGGATCTTGCCTTGTAGACTTGGCAAAAGAGGTAGATCAACTTGACCAATGCGTACATTCTATCTATCAGAATCTTATAATGAATAGATATATAAAGTATGTACCTTTATTTATTATCATTTTGAGTTTTTAAGTGGGTCAGGTTTTAATTCAGTATTAAAGTCTGATTTGTCTTCTATCTGCACCCCTCTATGCCTTCATAGCCAAATAAAGTCATATGTCTATGTGTCAAATACGATGCTCATTACTTATTTGTACGTAAGGGGGTATCATAGTCTCATATCGTATAAATATTACACATAACACCAATATAAATAACGAGTATGTAACTCTACTTATCAATTTTAGATTCTAGGTGAGTCTGATCTTTTATCACTCTTATTCGAATCTTAAGATAACATCTTTATTTTTGCTTCTTTTTCTACACACTAAACTTTTGTTTATGTTACAGGGATTAATATCTGAGACAAAAGTGGACACGTTCAATATACCAGTGTATGCAACATCTGTAAGAGAAGTTAAGGAAGTGGTAGCAAGAAATGGATGTTTCAGCGTTGAGAGATTGGAGATATCGAAACCCAATACGATATTTACATGGAGAGGAAACGAGGAGGCATGTGCAATGCACGTGAGATCAGGATTGAAAGCGATCATAAGCGAACACTTCGGGATCGACATTATTGACCAGCTGTTCAACCGCTTTGTCGAGAAAGTTAAGGAATTAGTTGGACTCAAGTTTCAGACAAGGAACTCAGTTGCTTATCGTCCTTAAACGCAAGTGACTTATTCCCCCCACATTTTTATTTTCAATTGTGCTTATTTTGATGCTTTATTTGTAAGGCTGCATAAGAAATCAGTTATGACCCAATAAGAGAGTTGGCTTTATAATGATTGTATTTTAATGGATTATTTGTTTGATCCTATGTCAGATGAATATGAAGCTGATGAGAACTTATCCGCTCTGAACTCATAACATTGGTTATCTGAATTGGGACCGAGGCATTAAGGTTTTGGTCCATTTTTGATAAGTTAAGGAACCTATAGAAAGATGAAACTAATTAAGTGCGATGTCTAATCTGATTTTTAAGGTTAGAGATAGATGTGGATTGAGCCAAAGTTGACTTCGGTAGACACAGTTGTTCACTGTAGAGAGAACAACCAGTAGAAGAAGGAAAAAAGTTTTGCCATAAATACAAGAATAGAATAAAGTGGCCCATGCAGGTCTCGAACCTGCAACCTTCGCGTTATTAGCATGACGCTCTAACCAGCTGAGCTAATAGGCCAATTCTGGAAGCTTCTCAAGATTTCAGCTAGAGAAAAAAAAAAAGATTGTATGGATTATTTACCATAATTGCCTGGAGCCCTGGAGCAGTATATATCTAGTTATATATTCTGATGTTCAGAGTTTGGTATGCTTTGCTCTTTAGTGTCGCTTTTGTCATTTTGAAATTTGTATCAGATTCTTGCAGAAGAATATCAGTATCCTCACATGAGTATACTATTCTGATTTGGGTGTTAAAAAAGTGTTCACTTTCTTTCTAAACAAATAATTTGTGCATGAAACATGAAACGTAATGACATTCCATGAACCCCAACAATAAAAGCATCACTAATCAATCACGATTGAACTTATGGCATGATGGTCAGGACTCGAATCATGACAACTATATTAAACTAATGTACCTTTTAAAAAAATATCTTTTTCTTTTGTGTTTGTATAAGATTTTATCATTACAAAATCCAATAAATAAAAGTATAGATTGTATTGCAACATATGTCATTTAAGCTGCCAAATTCGTGTGCAAGAGTGCGGATTCATATTGCTAATACACCACATAATCTCAATACGGATCAAGTAAGGACCTTTTGATAATTTCATACCATATCCCACCTAGCTTAAAATGCTATACCTTTTCTATTACCAGGCCATGTGAAGACAATCGAATCTGTTTCAATGGGTCCGAACTTAATTAGAGCTGCTTGTACCATTATTCAGTGACAGATCCAGTGTTCAAATCTTAAAGATTTTCTTGACAAGTTTGACATTACTGATATTAACGCTCTAACTTGGGGACAAGTATTGATTTCTTGCCTTGTTCCCAGATTTGATTTATCATCTAGATTGTACAATTAAAATATTCATAATCAAGTAGTTTAATTTTTTTACAGTCATATACTGGTGTATATATATTTGGGTTATTCCCCTCAAATAAAACCAAGTCAGAATATTCTATCTTTTATATCATTCGAGAATTTTGATTATTTAGTTTTGGAACAATCACAAAGAAGAAGATGACGACCATACAAAAAGAAGTTGTCGCGACCGAGACATACCCAATGAAAGGTGGAGATGGCATTTACAGCTACACCAAGAACTCTTCTTGGCAGGTATATATTTTACACACACACACACATATATATATATACTGATACTGATTAAAAAAACACGTCACCATTCCAATTTTATTTTTATTTTTGGCAGAGAGATGGTGTTGACGCTACAAAGGAAATGATAGCAGAAGCAATAGCAGAGCATCTTGACATAAACGAACTCTCCACCGCATTTTGTATCGCGGATTTGGGATGTTCGGTTGGGCCAAACACATTCATAGCCGTACAAAACGTGGTAGAGGCCGTAAAGAGCAAGTACATTGCTCGAGGTCTCGAGTCTCAGATCCCCGAGTTCCATGTCTTCTTCAACGATCATGTCTCTAACGATTTCAACACTCTCTTCGCATCGCTCCCTCCCGAGAGGAACTACTTCGTAACAGGCTTGCCGAGGAGTTTCTAGGGGCGGCTCTTTCCCGAATCGTCCCTACACTTTGTGCTCTCGGCTTACGCAATTCATTGGCTCTCTAAGGTTCCGGATGAGTTGGTGGACCGAAGCTCGCCGGCTTTCAACGTGGGACGGATACATTATTACGGAGCTCCCGATGAAGTGGTTGCTGCTTACGCATCACAGCGAGCTAAGGACATGGAGCTGTTCTTGGATGCGAGAGCTAAAGAGCTCGTTAGCGGAGGCATGCTTGTGGCTACTGTGCCTTCCATTCTCGATGGCACTCATTCTCGTGCTCCGATGGGGTTCATGTTCGATCTCCTCGGATCTTGCCTCGTGGACTTGGCAAAAGAGGTACATATATATTTACCCATTTCTTTAACTAGTTAGGTAGATCTAGGTCATTCTTATAATAAGAACCTATAAATTATCATTCATATTCATATTTTGTTGGAAACTATGTATTTTCACGCGGTTACAACACAATGTATTACAGTTTTTAATACATATGTATAAATACGTTAAGAATCCAAAGTCGTTGAGGCAAAATCAATATCTTTATTTTTGGAGGAATTTTTATTTATAATAATGCTGTGTTTTTTTGTTTGTTTTAGGGATTAATATCCGAGTCAAAAGTGGACACATTCAATATACCGGTTTATGCCACATCTATAGAAGAAGTGAAGGAAGTGGTAGCAAGAAATGGACGTTTCAACGTTGAGAGATTGGAGTTATCGAAAGGCAGATCATTCACATGGAGAGGAAACGAGGAGTTGTTTGTGATGCACCTGAGAGCTGTAGTTGAAGCCATCATAAGCAAACACTTTGGGAGCCACATTGTTGACCAGCTGTTCAACCGCTTTGTCGTGAAAGTTAAGGAACTATCGGATATGTTGGACTCAAGTTTCGAACAAGGAACTCAGTTGCTTGTTGTTCTTAAACGCAAGTGACCTATTTTTTTTTTTGAAACTAAACGCAAGTGACTTATTCCTCACTATTTTTATTTTCTATTGTGCTTATTTTGAAGCTTTATTTGTAATATGGCTGCATAGTTGCTTTCAGTTCCTATGTTTGAAATCTCACTAAGAAGTCGGTTATGAGTTATGACACAATAAAGAGAGTTAGGATGATTGAGATAAATGAAACTATTTAGTGACAGATTTGGTGTTGAAATGTTAATGGATTATTTGTATGATCCTATACTCTGAACTCATAATGTATCAATTTAATTTCTTAGGGACAATGTAGAACCAGAGTAGAGACAGTTGTTGTTCACTGTAAGAGAGAACAACCAGTAGAAGAAAAAAAAAATGTTGCCATAAATACAAGGAGCAAAAAATGGCCCATGCAGGTCTCGAACCTGCGACCTTCGCGTTATTAGCACGACGCTCTAACCAGCTGAGCTAATAGGCCAATTCTGGAATCTTCTCAAGACTAGAATTACAGAACAGAAGATTCTTCGGATTATGCACCATAATTATTTTCAGCAGTCTCTGGTTATCTACAGTCTGATGTTCGGAGATTGGTCTCTCGCAGATAATGTCACTTGTTATCTTGCATAAGTATACTACTTTTCTCACCTATAGAGTTCACTTTCTTTGAAACAAACAAGTTGGGCGTAAACACATTTACATCAACCTTACCAATGGCAGCACCATAATTAAACAATATTTCAAGTAGATTGAAAAGTAGCAAAACTTGCATAGTGTATATATGATAAGTTTTTTCAGTTATCCATGTAATTAATTTGGATTGGAAGCAGCCTTACAAATGGTCCGGAGTAAGAAAAAGTATGAGAATTGCAGAGGAAAAATCAACAAATGATAACCCTACGCAATCTGCAAAACAAGCAAAGTATCTCTACTTTTTTTAATTCCTTGCTCCAGTTGCTAATTCTCCATATTTCTCAATGCTCAGTTTACTATTAGGGAATCATACAAGAGAACCTTCAAGAGATGCACTATGAAACTTGAGCATCAACCACACGGCAGCAGGCAGTGCAGAAATAATATCACAACTTCAATTTCATAACTCTAGATTATATATGCAATAGCCCTCCTATTTACAATTGCAGTCTAGAAGACTAGAACACAACCCAATCAACAAAACTTTGTTGCAAGACGCCGATAATGCATATGATTTCACAATGTTCCTTTTAACATTCATCTATAGTGCATATGATTTCACAATGTTCCTTTAAACTCATCCACACTTGATCAAAGAAGCAGCATTAAGCAGAGCTAGGAACAATAGAAGCCAATGATTCCAGAATACACTTGATCAAAGAAACAGCAATGAGCATAGCTAGGAACAAAACCAGAAATTTTCTTCAATGTAGCTGGAAATCACGAAATCTGGTTTATTTTTACACTACACTTAGTAGAACATGGGACAGTAGAAGTATAATTCTCACATCTTTGCCAACTAATGTTGGAAATTGATCTGCTTTCATTAGTAAAGCTATAGAAGGTACAACATAATACAACTGCAAAAACAAAATGCAACATTTGATTTGGAAGACAGCTTAAACAATATATATACATATATATATACAGATCATTACTGGAGAAGTCATCATCTATCACCCAAATCCCACCCTCTTCAGGGCATACCAAAAAACTGAATGACAAGTCGATTGGAATTAGAATTATAATACACAACACAGCAATTGCCCACAATCAAAATAGGAACTCATCTACTAGATTCATTCCACAAATGAAATTTAAAGCCTGGAACCCGCAAACCAATATGCAAGCTTTTTCATGGTAGTCTCAATGTAGGATCCAAACATGGTACAAAACTCGGGTTGGCACTGATGTGTACATCAAATCTATATAAGCAAAAACATAAATCCAAGATGTAGAATTCAAAGAAGACCCACACACTAATCAAAATCATAGGATTTACGATTGGAAAAGGGAACAATACAATCAGAAAATCTCTCGATTAGTGAAACCAAATGAGCCCAAACACGCATCCAACACAATCACAATACTCGAAATCTTTCGTGCAATCCGAACATTCACAACAGATAAAAAGGGGGAACAAAAGAGTACAGACAATAAAACCCTAACAAACGATATAGTGTTTTTGTAATCAGAGTAGATTCTCAAAATCCACTTATCTCGGTTGATCCGCTCATTCCTTCTTCAGCCTCTC
>JAYMSW010000055.1:0-34448 GCA_036897725.1 Erodium texanum
TCCTTTCCCGGTTCTGAGCGAGGGATCCACCGGGATCGTCCGGTTTGTGAGCTACGAGGTCCGGACGCCGGAGGGGAGGCCCAACGGAGCTTTGAATTTCTCGTACAAGGTCAATTTGAGGGACGGATATTTGGGGGTCGGGTCGGGTTCTCCGGCGACGAATGTATCCGGGTACCCGGTACTCGAACCCGATCACTACCCGCCGGTAATCACGTACCCGGCGCTGGATTCGGCTGATTACGCCGCCGAAATACAGTACTCGACTCCGGCCGGAGCTCCATACCCGTACCCGTACCCGTCGACGGTGGCGTCAGATGGGTACTACCCAACAGGTCCGGTGGCGCACGCGGCGGTTGTTCACCATCACCACCACGGACCTCCGCCGCCGCATCATTATCCGGGATGGTACGATTATGGGCCGAGGAGGTGGGGCCCAGGGAGTGGGCCGTGGGCTTCTTGGAATGGCAGGTGAGGATTGAGATTGAGAAATGGATCAATACCAATGCTTTTGGCCTATTGTTGTGTGTGTGTTGTAGGTTTTGAATAGGTGTTGTATTGAGTTGGTTGTGAAAGTGAAATCAACCAAATATCACTTTCATGGGTTTTATCCTCTTCCATCTCAATAATGCGACTGTATTGTTTTGTTAGAGGTCATTTTGAATCTAATTGTTAATTTAATATCTATTGAGACTTAAACACTTATGATTTACTTTTTTTTAGTGTATCCACGTGTGAGTCAACACTTCAGCATTTGATAGTAGGGTAGTAAAAGGATGATTAATATACACGTTAGACCCAAGACCTATTAGACTAGTGTTTTTACCATGAGTTTTTGGTTCGCACCTCCTTATTAAGACCCGAATCTCCCTGTAATGATATTAGAGTCTAATTTTGTTGGCTCTCTTAAAAAGTGAACTAGGGTAAATCTTAAAAAAACAGATAAGAATTGTAATAACCGTATCTAGTAGCGGATGAATTGAGTTTATGAGGGATTGAATAGAACAAATGAAAGCCGAATTTAGAGTGTAAATAATTGATGCGACGAGATTTAATATGAAATGAAAGATTATTATATACATTTACATGTAATTGTTTAAAATCATTTTTTATATAGTTAATAATATTATACGTATCATGTCAAATACCTAAACACTCAATCCCTTAATCTAAGCAACTAGTTTTTGAAATTAAAGCAAAAGGGTGAAAGGTGTCACCCTCTACACCATTTTGGTAGAGTCCAAGTATAACACAATTTCCTCATACATATCCTCAAGTACTACTTGCTTCTACCTCAAGGCACTCCCCTTTCCTTCTACCGTTTGGAATAAAGAGAAAGGTCACAAGATTCAATACAAACACTTAACTCCAAACCCATTTCTTCTCCACTAAGTCTCACAGACACAATTATTCATACTCTCTCTCTCTCTTTTCAAACAAGAGTCCACAAGAATCATTTGAATTGTGTCCTTGACTACAAACACAAGCACCCAACAACTCCTCATATTATTAAGCACCATTTTAAAACTATTAATTAGCACTTAATATGCTATTAATATTCCTTAGTAACTAAGATAGCACACCATCAAATAGTATGAGTTGACTTATATTAAATAATAGAAGTCAATCACATGCACTGCCCAAAAAAAATCGAAGAAATGTTTATATAGAAGACGAAAATCGTGTGATAAACATATATGTATATATATAATAATAAAATTATGCACTTGGGTTTCTTTGCTACAACTTTAGGGTTTCTGACCAACAACCCTGTACCAATTATATAAAATGTGTTGTGTTGATGAACAGAGGAATAAAAAATGTGTTTAGTGTGGTCAATTTGCAAAAAAGGAGATTAGCTAGCCGTTGCTTTTGAAACTTTATATATACAATATTGGTTTGTTCATCAACTACGTCTTTAATTTTTGCCTAACTTATTGAGATCATTCGAGACCTCTTCATTACGTACATGTGTTTGTTTATATTTCTCTCTCTTTTCTTTTTCTGAGTTTGAATATTTCTTGCAACCTTTTATGTTCTTCTCACAAGATATTTTTGCTAGATTTGCTTTTCTTCCACAAATATCTTGTAATTTAATTATTTATGATTAGTATCTATACCTATTTTTCGAATTAATCGATACGACCACAAAAAATCATGATAAAACTATACCGTCACGTTTTGTATATAACTATGTGATCAGATATACAAACTTGTGATCGTTGATTAAATTAAACGTTGAATAAAACTATAAATTTGCATTAACATCCAAAAAGAATAGAAAACCCATTCCTAAAATGGTGGGGGAAAAAAAGAAAATGACATTAAATTTGTCCTATAAAGCTTTGAGTGTACATACTAAAATAATCAATACAATTCCATTAAGCAAATGAAACACTTAAAAATATATTTAAAATCTCTTTACTAATGAGTTGGATCAAGCTGGTCCCAAAACGGCGTCGTCTCAAATGGCAACGGTCAAAATCATAACCACAATCAAGCCAATATGATTCAGACACGTGTCTCCTCCTGTCCCCACTTCCACTACTTTCACTTTAAACTACATTTCCTTAACCTTCACTTTTCCTATTGCTATATAAAACCCTTTGCCCCTATTGAACTATCTCATGCCAAAACCTGTTTCAAGAAACACTAAAAGCATTTCTAATCTACTTCAAGCTCAATTTTTTTCTATTTTGTGAAGAAAGATGAAGAACAGAGCAACAAGCTACTTGAAGCATATGATCACAGTACTGACCTCCATGGCCAAGTCCAAGACTCTAGCTCTCAAGTCCAAAACCAACGCTCTCCGGGCCCGCATCATCATCTTCACCTTGCTCCAACGCAACAACAACTTCTTCACCGTCTCCTCCATCAACCACAAGCTCCAATCTCTCATCCACCATCACCATGATCACCCCGAGCCCAAGCACCAAGTGGTTGAATACGATGATAATGGTGATGGGAGCAGCAGTGAGGCCAGTGTTGTGTTTCACAGCAACAATGCCATGACCCACGAGCCCGTACCTGAACCAGAAGACACCCAGTTGCTTGATTATGACAATGATCATGTCAACTATGGAGACTATGAACTACATCAGAAGGATCAGGATCAGGAGAAGGAGGAGGAGAAGTACCCGGATCTGACCCACTCTCTGTTTGGAGCAGAGGACGGTGATCTTGAACTGGAGGGGTCAGTGATTGAGCTGGTGAAGAACTCGAAGCAGCAAGAAGGCGAAGAGTTCAGGTTGGAGGACGAGATTGACCAAGTTGCTGACCTCTTCATCAAAAAATTTCACCGCCAGATAAGGTTGCAGAAGCAACAGTCCTTGAAGAGGTATCAGGAGATATTACAGAGCAGTACCTAGATTTCGTTAGGTAATAATCAAGAAAACACAAAATTACACAAAAATTGTCATACAAGAACAAGGTCAGATATGAATTTGTGGGAGTAAATGAATTCTACAGTTGTGTCAATATCTTCAACAGTAGGTTTTGTGTTACTTTTACTGCAACATCATGATGATCTTTGATTGATTCTTGTTACTTTTTTTCACCTTTGGAATAAAAACACAAGTGGCCCCAACTTTTTTTTTTTGGGTGGGTGTCTATATACTGTAACTATTGCACTGCACAAATGAAACTTCATATACACTTCTTGTTTATTGAAGGAGCAACGATTGTAGAGTAGATCTAGTTTTGTTTCTTCTTTAGTGGGTGTTTTAGCTTTTAAGGAGCTTTCTTGAAAAGTAATTAGGCATCACTCCATATTCAAAAACAATCAGTTCCCACTCAACCAAATCAAAAGAAAACTTCAAACTTTTTTCTTATTCAATAGAAGCATTTAACATGATGATGGAAAATATTCCACAATAGTTTCTGAAATTTGCACTTGTTCTAATTTAGTCCCTAAATTATGTTTTGTTCCAATTTCCCTCCAAGTATTTCATTTCATTCCAATTTGGCCCCCAAGTATGCCACTTTCTTCCACTTTAACCCTTGCACTCCTTTTCAGTAATCAAGCTTCCTCTTTTCTTTGGACATTGCCCCAGGAGAAAGAACTTATCGCATATAAAATAATAAATGAAAATGTTCTAAAATAATTTCTCAAAAAAGGACTTGTTCTAATTTAGTCCCTAAATTATGTTTTGTTCAAATTTAGTCTCCCCAACCCAAGTATGTTACTTTATTCCAATTTGCTCCTTGTGACTGCAACAATGCAGGTCCTAATCCAAACAGTTTTGGATAGTTATGAGCAACAAAGCACAATTTAGAGACTACTCAAGAATTTTTTTTCCTATTCTATAGAGGCATATAACATAATTAGTTCCTAAAGTATGCACTTGTTCTAATTTGGCACCCAAGTATGTAACTTCTTTCCAACTTGGTCCTTGTGATTGCAACAATACAGATACTAAATTCGAACAGTTTTGGGTTGTTATGGGCAACAAAACACAGTTTAGAGACTATTCTAGAATATTTTCCCATAATAATAACCCTCTTGTCAACTCGATAAAAGGACATACATACCTTGTGGAGGTATCGAGCATAGAGGCAAAAAAAAAAGAGACTTGCCCTCATTTTCAGTGACCGAGCTTCCTCTTCCTCTGCCCATTGCCCCGGGTGAAAGAACTAACGGAATATCGTGAATTAGCAAGCTCCCGAGGAACGACTGCTCCTGAGGATTTCAAAACCGAAATGAACTCGGGAAATAGGTTCTTGTTCTCCTCATTCACAAACACTATTGCCGTACCCTCCTCTCCAAGTCTTGATGCCCTACCAATCTGGTGCACATACTCCTTCATAGAATTAGGCATGTCAAACACTATGACCTGTTTCACACCCAAGAGATCAAGTCCACGGCCCAAAACCCCTGTGGCTACAATCACCGGAACATCTCCTACCAAAAATGACCTCATTAGCTCTCTCCTCTCCTTCATGGGCTTCTCTCCGTGAATTGATAGGGCCTTTAGCCCGGTAGTAACTGTTATTGCATTGGATAAAAGATCTGCCCCAAGCCTTGACCCAACGTATACTAAAGCAGGTGGTGTAAAGTGTTGCTTACTCATCAGAATGTCAAAGAGCTTCTGCTTCTTCTGCTTAGACTCAACCCAGATTGGAACCTGCTTCACAGACTTACTTGGCTTGTTTGGCTTTCCCACAGAGATCACAACAACATCTTTAGTCAGTAAATTTGTCATCTTCTCAACATCTTCTGAGATTGTGGCTGAGTACATCAAGACCTGAGGTTGCGACAGGGCTGTGAAGATCTGCATCACCTGATCACGGAAGCCCCTCTGGAGCATACAGTCCACCTCATCAAGAACAAACATCATGACATCATCAAGCTCGATCTCATGCTTTGTCAAAAGATCGATTAGTCTTCCCGGAGTTGCTACTATCAGTTCTATACCTTGATGAATTCGGTGGACTTGTCCGGCCATGGCATCACCACCAACAACAAGTGCAGTTTTAAAAGGCAAGCCCTTCCCAAGCCACTTAGCTTGTTCCTCGACTTGTATGCAAAGCTCTCTGGTTGGGGTTAAAACCATTGCCAAGGGCTTCTTCGGGTTCTGGGTTTGCCTATGCCGAAAACTTGCACACCGAGAAACTATAGGAATTAAAAATGAAGCAGTCTTTCCTGAACCCGTATCAGCTGAAACAAGCAAGTTCTTGCCAGACAAAGCTGCTGGTACAGCTTGCATTTGGACAGGCGTGGGCATTTCGTATCCAGAAGCTTCTATATTCTGAAGAAGCTTCTTATGAAGATTACAAGAAGAGAAGGACAAAACGGGTGCGAGATTCAAATCTCCCTTCACATGGATTTCAAGCTTCCTTCTCAATGATTCGGTTTGGTCAATAGTTAAAGATTGATAACCCGATTCACCTTCAGCATCCCTTACATAGAAACACTCATCACTTGCGGGTAATTTTTTAGGTGGTGGCAAAACAGGCTGATGGGTATTGCTAACTTTGGACAGGAGGGTTCGTTTACATTCCATACTACAAATATCATCATCTGTCTCATCACATATGTACTCGCCATATCGGCCACATATAACACATTTAGGCTCCCCTAGCAGAGCTTCTCTCTGATCAGTACACCTCTCCTTCACATCATTCGCTGCATCGGAGATTTACGGGAAATTCATAAGCACATTATAAATCAAAAAAATACAATCACAGACTGCCAAAGAATAAGGAACAAGCCATCACGGGCTCTCAGAAAACCCTCCATATCAAAATTCACAACTCATATGCATTTGTTTGCATTTAAGCAAAGTATTCAGAATCAAGTGACCCGAAACTCTAAAAGGAATTGAGATTATGGGTTCTTTCAGACTTACCATTGTCTTCAACACCATCCGATTCTTTGCATTGATTGCTCTTCTCTACATCTTCCATGATTGGACCTTGGTGTATAATTCTGAGCTAACACAAAACTGAAAGCATTTACATAATTAATTCATACTCAGAAAAAATCTATACACATATTGGTGAAGAAACTACAACTTAGCATGTTTCAGAGCCGATTCTTCTAATTTCTATAACAGTTCATACAACTCTAAAGCACCACCACCATAGAATCTGAAACCTAATAGACAAGACCAAGAACCGAATTTCCCAAAAAATCTCCACCAATTTCCACAATAAAAAAAAACCCAAACAAGCAATTTCCTACCTGAATCTGAATTAGGACTTACCGCGAATGGAACGAGACTCAGTTGCAGAGAAGAGACGATCTGGTTTTGGTTCTGGTGAAAACCGGTGCGTCATGTAGGAGGGGAAGAGGGTGGTTAAAACGGTGCGTTTGGTAAAACATGGAAAGTCAAAACGATACCGTATCACGATTTTGGCTCGCAATTCGAAGAGCCAAAAATCGATTTAAACGATAGTTACCAATTAGGGCTTAAAAGAGTGAGCTTTAGAAAGACTGTTGAGCTGAGAGAGAGAGAGCAAAATTGTTCCTTCGGGTTCTTATTGGCAACGTTGATGGCGGAAAGTGGATCTCAGACTGATCCGAGGTTGGAGAGACGGTGGAAGAGACGATTGCTCTCCCCCCAAAACCCATTTCGCCACAGGTCTGCTCCTCTTCCTCCCAAACGTCGCCGTACTGGAGCTCAGGAAGCTTCCCCGCCTCACCCAATCATCGTCATTGACGATGATGATTCCCCACCACCAGCAACAATCGATGTGTGTGATAGCTCTGATACTGGAAATCATGATCATCAGGACCAGACCCTGCATGATGTCGATCGTCAAGAGCAGGCTTTGCATGATCGCGATGATCATCAAGAACAGAACTTTCATGATCACGATCGTGTTCTTGTGGGGGAGGGTCGTGGTAGGGAATTGGATCCTGAGTACAAGTTATTCCTTGACAATGTCAAGATGGAGGGCAAGGGCAATGCCGTCCTAGAAATTCATGTGAAGGATGAGGTAAACCCTCGAATCATCAGCTCTGAAGTTCCTTCTGATGGGTCGCCAGATGGGTCTGTGACTGAAACCCCAAATCCTGTGACAGAGAAGGTGGAGGAATTGACATGCAGTGCCAAGGGGAAGACTTCGGGTGCTGATACTAGAGGTACATGTGTTTCTGATGCTATTGGCTTGGCTGTTAAATCTGAAATGGTTGCTAATGGGTACTGTGATGAGTTTGTGACTCAAACCCCAAATGTTAGGAGAGAACGTTTAGATGTAATGGAGGAGAAGAATGATAGATTAGATAATGGTGGGGATGGTTTAACTAGGAATTGTGAAATGAATGTTAATCATATGGAGGGTAGTTCGGAAATATATGCTGAGTACAAGTGTTTCTTGGACAATATGATGGAAGAGGCCGAGGGGTATGTGCAAGAAAATGATGGGGTTTCTGGAGGGTTTGTGACTGAAACCGCAAAGGCTGTGACAGAGCCATGTAGTTCCAAGGGGGAGACTTTGGATGGCGATGCTAGAGGTACATGTCTTTCTGATGCATTTAGTTTGGCTATTAAATCTGAAATGGTTGCTAATGGGTACTGTGATGAGTTTGTGACTCAAATCCCAATTGTTAGGAGAGGAAGTTTAGATGTAATGGAGGAGAAGAATGATAGATTAGATAATGGTGGTGATGGTGATGGTTTGCCTACAAATTGTGAAATGAATGTTAGTGTTATGGAGGGTGGTTCGGAAATGGATGCTGAGTACAAGGTTTTCTTGGACAATATGATGGAAGAGGCCGAAGGGTATGTGCAAGAAAATGGTGTGGGTGCTGATGGGTTCTCTGCAGGGTTTGTGACTGAAACCCCAAAAGTTGTGACAGAGCCATGTAGTTCCAAGGGCAAGACTTTGGATGCTGATGCTAATGGTACATGTGTTTCTGAAGCTATTGGTTTGGCTGTTAAATCTAAAATGGTTGCTAATGAGTGCTGTGATGGGGTTGTGACTCAAATCCCAAATGTTAGGAGGGAAAGTTTAGATGTAATGGAGGAGATGAAGAATGGTAGGATAGGTAATGGTGATGATGGTTTAGCTAGAAATTATGAAATGAATGGAAATGCTATGGAAGGTAGTTTGGAAACAGATGCTGAGTACAAGATTTTCTTGGCCAAAATGATGGAAGAGGTCGAAGGGTATGTGCTAGAAAGTGATGTGGATGCTGATGGGTTCTCTGGAGGTGGAGGGTATGCGACTGAAGCCCCAGAAGTTGTGACAGAGCCATGTTGTTCCAAGGGGAAGACTTTGGATAATGATGCTAAAAGTACATGTGTTTCTGACGTTATTGGTTTGGCTGTTAAATCTGAAATGGTTGCTAATGGGTGCTTTGATGAGTTTGTGACTCAAACCCCAAATGTTAGGGGAGAAAGAACAGATGTAATGGAGGAGAAGAATGATAGATTAGATAATGGTGGTGATGGTTTGCCTACAAATTGTGAAATGAATGTTATGGAGGGTAGTTCGGACATGGATGCTGAATACAAGGGTTTCTTGGACAATATGATGGAAGAGGCCGAAAGTTACATGCAAGAAAATGGTGTGGCTGCTGATGGGTTCTCTGGAGGGTGTATGACCGAAACCCCAAAAGGTACATGTGTTTCTGATGCTATTGGCTTGGGTAAATGTGAAATTGTTGCTAATGGGTACTGTGATGGGGTTGTGACTGGAAACCCAAAAGTTGGAAGAAAAAGTTCAGATGTAATGGAGAAGATGAATGGTAGATTAGATAATAATGGTGGTGATGGTTTGGATAGAAATTGTGAAATGAATGTTAATGATGGTGGCGATGACAGTGCTAAGGATAATTGTGTTCCTAATGGTGATGGAGGTGTTGGAGTAAATTCCGTTCCTGATTTTAACGGTAAAGGTAAATATATTAGTCTTTCTGACAGTGATGGTTGTGGCGAGGCTAAAGATGACGTTGATGCTAATGGTAATGCTGGTAGTGAAGATAATCGTACTAATGATGGTGAAGCCAATGTCAAGAATTGTACTGAGGTTAACGCTGATGATAAAGATCATCGTGCTCCTGATGTTGAAGTTGATTCTGTTTCTGATGGTGATGATGGTAAAGAACATTGTGCTTATGGTGGGGATGAGGCTAAAGATAGCCGTGCTTCTATTTTTGGTAGCGAGTATGATTTGGATGCTGATGATATGGTGGATAGGTGTTACAAAATCTTCTTGCTTTCCCTCAAACCGGATGGAGAAATTGTAGATTTCCCGATCCTGAAGGGCAAAATGAAGGCAAACCTCAATGATCATTATCATCAAAATGACGATGGCAATAACAACAAGAAAGAGAAATCAAATACCGATAAAGGACTGAAGACTCGATCCAACTCATTTGTAAGTTTACTTTTCTGGCTTACATTTATGTGAAATCTGTTATGTTTCCTGAACCTTGATAGTTCATTGATTGATCTTGATGCAGAAGAATCGTGGAAACAAAAATAGTCGTGATAGACTCAAGTTTAGAGAGGGCCTCATGGATGTTCTTAGAAAGCCTTATGATAAAAAGGAGTTGAAGCAACTTCTGGCTGAAATTTCTGTGCGAAAGCCCGTTCAAGAGCACAGGGAGCTGCGAGGGACCACCAAACAATACTTGGGGGATCGTGATGGTAGATCTTATCTTGATCACCATAAGGGTACTTCAGCTCTTTTCTATGTCTCTTTGATCCATTTTAGTTCAACTTAATGTTACATTAGGCATGGTAATCGCGATTAGGAAGTATATGACAATCATAAAAGAAGTCAGAAATTGTTATAATCTATGTGTCATGTTATATAAAACTCATTCAAGCCTATAACTTCAATGTAAATTAGCTTTCTTGATCACTTGAAGCCTAATTATGTTCCATATTTAATTTTTCTTTGCAGATTTTGCTTTGGTAATCAAGTCTATGGAGGAAGATAAACCAAGAGTTCTGAACCAATTACGTGGGTTTTTCTTCTGGTTGAAGGTAACTATATATTTTTTGTGCTAATATTTGCGAAATGCAAGTGATTAATTCTCACAACGGTTGTTTTGTTCTTGATATATACATATTTTTTCGTGCTAATATTTGCGAAATGCAAGTGATTAATTCTCATAGCGATTTTTTTGTTCTTGATGTATATATATCTTTCGTGCTAATATTTTTGAAAGGCAAGTGATTAATTTTCATAACGACTCATTTATTCTCGATATATACATGTTTTTCTTGCTAATCTTTGCGAAATGCAAGTGATTTATTCTCTTAATGACTCGTTTATTTTCTATATATATATGGATATTTTTCGTGCTAATCTTTTCGAACCCGTGCATTCTCGATGCAGAATGTGTGCCACAGAGGAGTATTCATGCCTTGGAAAGACTCCGTGTGCTTGAAGATGTTACCAGAAACTTCTAATCAAAACGTCTCGAAGACATTACCGGAAACGTCTTATCGAAGTGGCTCGAAGCGATCACGAGGATTGGAGGGAGGGAATCGTAAGAAAGCATGTCGAGAAAATCTCGTTCCTTCTAAAACTTATTGCAAATCGGGGATCAAATCGATGTAATTTTAGGGAAGAGCTCATCAGTGATCGACTTTTGTTCTGTAAATAGCTCGGGGCAAGGAACCTTATAATCCCCGTTGGTCTTTTGTTAATGCAGTGATCTGAAAAGTTGTGCCTTGTGGACGCGTACCAAACTCAGTTCTTAACGTTAATTTTGTCGAATGTACGAGGTTAATTTATCCAGAAACCGTTAATATCATCAATAATTTGTAAAAGATTTTGGAGTTGTACCGCAATTGCAAATATTAAAACGCTGCGTTTCGTGGGAGAGGGAAAAGCTGAAAAGGACTCGAAAACGACGTCGTATATATTTGTCTCTGAAATAGCCAGAGTGTAGTCATGTAGAGGGTTTTAGAGAACTGAGAGCAGAGCTAAGAGAGGATCGTAATGGAGAAGAATTCGGCAGCTTGCGCTATGGAGTGGAGTGTAGAGCTCGAGAAAGCTCTCCGTTCCAGAGACCCAGGTCACGATTCTTCTGAATTAC
Source organism: Erodium texanum (assembly GCA_036897725.1). Classification (NCBI taxonomy): domain Eukaryota; kingdom Viridiplantae; phylum Streptophyta; class Magnoliopsida; order Geraniales; family Geraniaceae; genus Erodium; species Erodium texanum. The sequence continues at coordinate 11,498 of JAYMSW010000055.1, forward strand.
ACGAATTTCTGATTTTTCTTCTTCTCAGAAGCTTATGGATTTGACTCATTGAGCTTTCAACAATGGTGTTTCAGGTCGTCGTGTGGAAGCCATACATAAAATCGGGCCGAGACTCGAGCGTTGGAGCCGAGAACCAGAACCCACAATGGCGTCCTCTAGGATGCTCGGTCTGATTTCTGGGGAAGACAGGCTCTTCGCCAACACCATCCTCCTCCGGCTCGCAGATGCTTTTAGGTCCGGCGACAATAGTGTCAGGCTCGCTGTTGTGAATATTTTTAGGAACTGCAATAGGAAGAGAAGGAAAGGGAATGGTGGGGTTTTGGGAAGGGCCCGAGTTCAGACCCAAGCTGAGTTATTGAGGAGAGTGAAGGCAGTGTTTGATACAGGGGACGCAGAGGCAAGGGCTTTGGCTCTGGTTCTGTTTGGTTGCTGGGCTGATTTTGCTAAGGACAGTGCTCAAATTCGATACTTGATACTTTCCACTTTGGTTTCTTCTGATGATTCTGAGGTAATGGTAGTGTCTTGCACAGTCAAATGATACTGAAACAACTATACATGTGTATTAGAACAAATGTTCTGATAATTTGGAGGTGATCTCTTATCTTTTCTGGGTAATTTTTACAATCAAATTATGCATTCTCATGATGTACACCCAGTTCCTTGAACCGAGCTTGTCTAGTGTGGTATAGCAAAATGTGGTATTTCTAGCTAGATATGTTATGTACCCGTTTCGGCTTAGTATATGTTTTTTAAACATAGTGCTTCTGATAACAGTTTGTCATCCACTGGGTATATAGAAATGTGATCTAAAACTTGGTAGGACCTATCTGATACTATTTGGTGCCACTTTTGACAGGTCGGAGCATCTCTATTTGCTGCAGGATGCTTCTGTGAGCTATCAGATGACTTTGCTCTTGTTGTTTTAGAAATGCTGGTTAACTTGGTTTCATCACATGAGGTGTCGTTTGCTGTAAGGTTGGCTGGAGCGAGGATCTTTGCGAAGATGAAGAGCTCATTCTCTATTGCAAATAAAGCTCACAAGGTTACATATCTCTTCCAATTCTGCCTCTATCCTCTATATAGATATCTTGACCAAATGGACATTACTTGCATTGATCTATCTATGTATCCTCATATTTTGCTATGCAATATACATAATGAATGGTCGTGTTTGGTGTGTGTTACTCAACATTAAGTCATTGCAGGCAGGTTTAAAGCTGGCTTTGGATGCCTCAGAGGAGGATCTTTTGGTTGCATTGCTGGTTTCACTCTCAAAACTTGCTTCCGAATTTTCAGTTTTGATACCCAATCAGGTGGATCTTTATTGTTTATAGTGATTTCGCTCTCAAAAGATTGATTATCGAAACTTGAGTTCTTGATGCAGGTGGAGTTACTTTTCTCATTTCTTTCCCAAGAAAGAACCTTACGAATGAGAGAAACAGCCATAAGATCTATCCATTTCCTTCTTATACAAGGGCTTGTGAATGTTCCTAATAGTGGACACTTTATCAGTACTTTGATCAACACATTTAATGAACCCGAACTTTCATCAACATCACAATGCCAAGTCCTACAAATTATGCATAGGGTAATAATCTTGAGCTTGAACAAATCAGTTTTTCTCTTATCACTGCTAGATTCAAAACTTATCAACTATTTTTGGGCTATTGCAGATTCTGTTGTATGAGATATGTGGTTCACCTTCCATGGAGTTGCTAGAATTTACCAATCTGCTCACTACCATTCAAAATGCATCTCAATCTCAAATCTTTTCAAAGAGCCTCTCAGCCACTCGTGTTATGGCCGATATATCAAGCAAACTCATGAGTAGACCAGAAATGGCATCTGATAGCATGTGTTCCTCCTTTCAGCCGATGCAGCTTGTTTCGTTAATTATAGAACAGATGGTCCTGTTGGTGAAGCCATTGCCGGATCTTGATCACACCCAGTATATTCAAAGCCAGCTTGGCGTTCTTCTTTTCCTGGTAAGTGAAGATCCAGATCTGGGTACTTTGGTGCTGGATAAAGTTAATTCATTTGTTGAATATATAGTAAATATAAGGCAAGAAGGCTTATTGGTTAGTGGTATCAGGAAGTTTAGAGAAGATAAGAGCTTGATCTTCATACCAAAACTTATGTCTCATGTCTACAAATTCTTGGTGGCTTGCCTTGGAAATCTCAATGAAGTTGGAGGTATCACCACTCAAATTTACGACAAAACAAAGACCTTGGTTGACAATGTGCATGGATCCATCTTATTTGATGGATATACGAAAACAGTTTTCTCAATACTGTTGCATTCTCGAACAATTTGGGGTTGCATTGATAATGGGTTTAAGGAAAACTACAATCTTGATCAAAAGTCAGCTAAATCTCTTCAAGATCTGTTGATTGAGCAAGAGATTTTTTCTCTTAAGTTTGGGAAGACGTTGACAGAGGACAAAGATTACTGGGATGCTTATAAGGCTGGTACATATGCTGCATGTCATGGAGCATGGTTCACAGCTACTTTTATACTTGGACAGTTGGTTTCTAAGGTTCAATCAGATTATTGTCGCTTCTGGTTAAAGTCATTGACTCAGTTGGCTCACTCAGAAAGTAAAATTCGACTCATTCTTTTACCAAAAGAATGGAACAGTTCAGTGGATTTGATTGAGATTATCAAAACCTTAGATGGTGATTTCAGTGAAACCAACCAAGATCGAATTAAAATCCTTGTAGGTGCTTACAATGGGATTCGCTCTTCGGGAGAATCTTTATATGCCTCTGCTGTGTCAGCATTTTGTTTCCAGAAATGGTTCTTGGCTCTAAGAGCAAAGGTACTAGGAACAGTGGTGGAGATCCTTAAAATTTGTGATCAGAACATAATTACGCTTGAGTCCCTAAAATCATTGCAACAAATATCTTTTCGATTGAACAGGCTAGCACGCGAATACGATCTCATCGCCATATCTTATATCGGGATTGACAACAAAAGTTCAAGAATCATTTCAGCACTTGCACTTGGTTGTTCGTTGTTGGCCTTCAGTACTGGTTTCTCTCTTTTCATTCCTAATCTATCTGTTCTTGAATCTATTGAATCAGGTGACCTGCTTCAGAATTTAATTGGACGGTTGAAGAATGTAGATTGTGAAACTAGTAGGACTATAAGTTTGCTCTTAGAGGTCAGTGCACATCCCAAGAACTGCTTCAGAAATGTATCCATGGATACAGGTTTTGAAGCTAGACATGTCCAAGCCATTTGTAAACATGCCATTTCACGCGTGGTTTGCTTGCAAAATGAGGCAAGCTTGGTGCAAAGTGAAGGTGCACTATCCAGAGTGACCAAGGATGTTCTGCAATTTCTATTGGACATTATTATGAAATGGGTTCACATACCATTTCAAATTCCAAAGTACTTCCTCAAAGTAAGGTATGTTATAGCTTTCAAACATCATAATCTGAATTAGTAATTAATTTGTAGGAGCATGATACATGATCAAGTTCTTGGCCATCTTTGGATCTGTTGTATGGTTTAGGGGGAGTTCCTAAAAACTACCTTTATAAATTGTCCACGAATGGAGAACTACTCTGAAAAAAAATGAACTTTAAACTACCTTTTGTTTGCAATGTTCTACACGGTTAGGTTTCTGTTAGTTTTTAAACAAAACAACTTTTTACCCCTGAACCTTTGAAACACAACAATTATCATAAGTAATTAGAATAAATATTTTTCATTTCAAGGAAAATTATGCCATTTTGAATCAAATACAGTAAAAAATTAAATTTAAAAGTTTATTTTTCATTTCAAGGGCAATCCTGTAATTTTTCTGTTTTAAAAATCCCATCCATTTTAACAGAATATTCTTGCATTTCCGTCCATTTGAACAGATTTTTCCGTAAGTGTACAGTGTTCCAAAAAAAGGGTAGTTTAAAGTTCATATTTTTTCATAGGGTAGTTTTCCATTCATGGACAATTCATAACGGTAGTTTTAAGGAATTAACCTTTCCTAGCTAGATTCTAATTTTTTGAAGTTTGATGTCAAAATACAGGCCTTGCATTGGGTCAGAACTTTTTGCCTCCAGTGCAGAAACTAGCAACTCGAATGAGATTTTTGTCTATCCAGGCTCCTACCTATCTCTAAATCTTTGCCTACAGGTTCAAAATTTGCCATCAAATCTCCCATCTAGATTGACCAAGCTATACTGCATACTTTCTTGTAGACCAAATCAACGTAGCCAGGAACGAAAACAGGAGTCATATAAAGCTTGGGAAAGTGAGGACTTGGTTGAAATGAACGAAGAGCTGCTAAAGTACGTTACAGAAAATTCAAAAAAGATTAATGGGAAGCGCCGTAGGAGTTGTGATGAAGAACAAATGGTTGTGAACACATTTACACGGTTTGAATTGAATGAGAGACGACAAGGGTTCTCGAATTGTTTGCTTGATGTTTCTGATTTTCCAGAAGGTTCCTACAGAATCAGATGGCATAGCTGTTGTATAGATGATCGGGGTTCTTATTGGAGCCTCCTTCCTCTAAATACTGGACCTGTGTTTACAATTCAGGGATCTGAAGCTGACCAGAGAATTTTGTAGTATTGAAGCTGGTCGATGATCTTGTCTGATATATTGAAAGTTGTGGATGTTCCTCTCATGAAGATGAATGGGAAGATCATTTCACCTTACAAGCTGCTGCTGAAGAGGTATGGTATTTCTTGTTCAGAGTGTTGTAGTTCTCTCTAGTTGTACCATATAGTCAGGGTTAACTGTACACAACTATCTTTATGATTTGCCTATAAACACATAACTACCCTTATGATTTTTCACGTGTCACCATCATATGAAATAAACAGAAAGTGAAACCATCAAAGCTTTCAATATTTTTTCGCCACGTGACTTTAAAATTTTATAATATCTTAGAACTAGTGATTCAAATCCTATACTCTTACAGTTTCAATATATTCAAGGAGCATTTTGAGAACGAAATCAAATTAAAATCGGAAGATTGAAGGATGATAATGAATAGTTTTGAAATACTATACAATTTTAAGTCAAGCGATTTTTTATTATGGTTTCCATTGTGTGCAATTTACTGTTGGTGGCTCGGGGATTTACTCGTTTTGTTTACTTCAGACGATCTTACCTATGAACCTGTTGTCCTGTAATAAAGTAACTGGCGTTCAATCAAAGGTCCCGTTTAGTATGCAGTGGGCCCAAGGTTCTGTTTCGGTCACTTTAGTATGCATTGGGCCCATGGTTCAAAACAGAAGTATAGCCCACCAATATGGGCCTGAACCATTCAATAGCCCCAAAAGGTCCCAGTTACTTACTAGGGTTTCGCATTTTTGTGTTGCTCGCTCATAGAACGGAGAGAGGGAGTGACTAGGGAGAGAAAAAATGCCGGCGGGACATGGACTTCGAGCTCGAACCAGAGATCTCTTCTCTCGGCCATTCAGGAAGAAGGGCTACATCCCCCTCACGACGTACCTGAGGACCTATAAGATCGGCGATTACGTCGACGTCAATGTGAGCGGAGCCGTTCACAAGGGCATGCCCCACAAGTTCTATCATGGCCGCACCGGCAAGGTCTGGAACGTCACCAAGCGCGCCATCGGAGTTGAAATGAACAAGCAGGTTCGTTACTGTTAGCTGTAGCTTCTGATTCGGTGCTTGACTTTGGACTTCCCATTTTGAATTATATATAAATTCATCTACTACTGCTAGTTCTGGTAACTTGTTTGTTTTTATCTATTGTGGGGTTTGCTCATGATATAATCACCATTCACCCGAAAGTTTTGATGTGGCAATTACAGTGTTAGGATAAGAAACCTTGTTGAATCGTTTATGCAATTTTTTGGGCTCATGTTGAATCTGAACTGTTCTCTGATTAAGGCACTGAAAACAATTTGTTGGTTTATGAGGTTTTGGAATAATTTTGGTTTTTTTGGCTTATGAGATTTTGGAACAGTAATGATCTTTTGGGCTTATGTAGTTGTGAATAAATAGGGCAAAAGAAAGTAATTTTACTCTTAGGTTAGGGGAATCTAATAATAGAATTTATAATAGAGGGTGAGAATTGGTTAAACTATGCTAATGTACAAAGTCTTGATGGCGACAAGTTCAGTGCTGTTGATTGTTTATGTTCCTTGGTTTGATATGTGTGTATAACTATTCTTCTGGTGTTGAGTTCCTATTTAATTTGTTTGTCTGTGGAATATGTTTATAGGTTGGTAACAGGATCATCAAGAAGAGGATCCATGTGAGGATCGAGCATGTTCTGCCATCAAGGTGTGCAGAGGAGTTCAAGCTGAGGAAACTCCAGAACGATAAGCTGAAGGCTGAGGCAAAAGCACGTGGGGAAAAGATCAGTACCAAGAGGAGGTCTGAAGGTCCCAAACCGGGCTTTATGGTGGAAGGTGCCACTTTGGAAACTGTTACTCCAATTCCTTATGATGTTGTCAATGATCTAAAGGGTGGTTATTAGTCTAGTAGTTAAATGGGATTTTGGGTTTTGACTGTACTTGTCTTGGAACAATCGGATTTCATTCAGCTGAAAAGATATGTTATTCATTTTTGTGGAAGTACCAATTTCTTTTTACTTACCAGTGTGTATCCTTTGAAATTGAGTTGATGGTTCGTTTACTTGTTAGTGCGGTGATATATGTTTCACGCGTGTTCTTGCACCTATCGTATGTGAAAAGGGTATATTAAAACCCATAAACATTGTTTGTTTAGTTTTATAAGATTCCATTGCTAAAGGGTTCAACTGTTTGCTTTGAATGTTCACTATGGAAGGATGTTATGGGCTTGGATCAACCTAACCCATAAAGCTGTTAGTTGCTGAAAATAAGTTAGTTTGATTTATTTTAAATTGTTGTTAACTGGGGTTATAGAGTTGATTCTCTTGTTACTGGTTCTATATCTTTCCAGAATTGGGAAGAAAAAGGGCACGTTCCAACACTCACCTCAGGGTGTGGAGCGTGATTTTCGGCTCAAGGTCCGGTAACTCGATCCCAATTGCAGGACCATAACAAAGGAATTATATGGTGCCTGATGTGAGCTGCTAGAGAACTTTTTGCTGTATATATGTATTGTATATCAGCTAATATGGACATTTTGCTGCATATAAAGTACTGTCATTATTACGTTTGCTTTTGGTTTTCATACAGGTGAAGCTGTCAAGGTTACCCAATTTTTTAATTTGATGAAGAAAGTGACTATTATTGTGATTATCGAAAATTTGTTTTGTTCCTGTTGTGTTTATTGATATTGCCAGGGAATAAGCGAAGAATCTGGAAATTCAGAAGAATTTCTTGATGAGGTAATGACCTGTTCTCCACCTTGAGTTTCTGTTGCTATCACTATTTCATTATCTTTCACTTGTTTTACAGAGAAGCTCATACTCAGAGCTGGTGACACCATGAATGTCCAGAAAGGCTTTCTTTGTCACTACCTGTTTGCTAATGGCTCTGCTCAATATGTCTTGCTGGATACCGAAAACCATGGATTTACCTCTGTGAATCGGTCTATTAGTTTCTGTACTGAGACAAATTTACACATATGTGCTTCTTGCGATGGCTTGCTTCTTCTATCTTCTTTTGCAGGAAACCGCCTGCGCTACACTGTCTGCAATCTCTTGACCAAGCTGAGCATACCTCTTCCTGATCCTCTGGTGAGCACGAGAGACATTGGAGTTGGTCTTGCCTTTGATGGACAGCACTATCAGGTTGTAAGAATTTTCAGTATCCAAGTACCAAGAACAGATGTTGCCGAGTCCTCATCAGCTAGAAGAGGCATGGTTGAGTACAATCTGGAGATGGAAATATTCTCATCCAAAACAGGCTCGTGGGTCCAGCACCATCCTTCGATTCTCCTACCACCGGACCTTCCCAAGCTTGGCACAACACCTCTCTACTCCAGCGGAGCTATCTATTGGGAGCTTGGAGGCTTCTTGCTTGTTTACAATGCCAGCACCGGGATCTGCAGGTACATCAAACTTCCAAACTATTCTGATACTTGGTCATCTCTTTCAATGACTTTTGGGCAGTGCTTGTGGGACTCTGGAGGGTATGTGCACTATTGTTACACTAACTATGAAGGAATCAAAACCTGGGTTCTCATCAAAGAACAAGATAGCTATCATCATTTCAAGTGGAAGCTGGTTCACTTGATCAGGCACCAGACACTGTTGTCACTCAATCCAGAGATGTTTCGTCGCCTTGAACTCAACAACCCTGGATTCGAAGCCTCTCCATGGAAGCCTTACTTTGTATCGCCTTGTGGGTACACAGAAGAATCTCAGACAATGTATCTGAGGCTGCCTGGGATGTTTGTTTCTTACAACCTCAGAACCCGAGAGCTGAAGGAGATTTGCAGCTTCATGTTTCCTGATGAGAATTTCCATTGTTGCTTGCTCTTCCCTTACGTTCACAATGCACGTGTTGATCCTTGGATGATGAATCTAAGACCATCCTCTTCATCAGGAGGAAATGCTGAGGTTGTCACTTTGCCTGTTGCAGGCTTACAGGTCAGAGGTAGGGATGCTATGGATTCAGGTAATTGGATTATTTGAATTCTCCGACCTATGTCTGGATTGCATATGAATGTATCATCGTATGTGATGAATTCATTGACTCGAGTTGGATTAGATATGGATGTAGCATTTCTAAGAGTTATTTCTAATTAGAATTATTAATTATTTCGGTCCTGAAACTTAAGGAATGACGAGTTCCTTAAATTTTTTTTTTTGAATCAGATAAATTTTTCTTACCATACTCAACTCTTGATATAATCAGGATTGTTTCAATTCAGATTCAAAACTTTGTGAACTAGAAATAACAATTTTCTCAAGTTTTAAGAACATAAACAACTACTTAATACCTCTTTTCATTGTTTCTACCAATTCAAGCAATAATGTGTATGCAGAATTAAATATTTAGGTGATTTCTTCAAAAAGATATATTGAGGTAACAATGATATTGTCAGTGTTCAATATGTAACTGTATTATTTAATTCACATATAAGTCTACACTATCAATGTATCACTTTGCCAACTATTGTTGGCAAATCATAAATACAGAATCCAACCAACCCATAATGTACAATTGTGTAAATATTTGATTCATAAATATGGTTTTTATTACATAAAAAGGTATGGTTGTTTCACATGAATTTATATGTTACAGAATTGATCATAAATCACTCATAAAACTAGTTGATATGAGAAAATATGATAATCCTAATATCCAAAATCTTATCCTAAAATATATATTTATCTATACTCAAGAGTCTTCAACAAACATTCAACATGTTTAGAAATAAATATCACATTCAGTAGTTTCAAAAAAAAAATATCACATTCAGTATAATGCTATCTTCATTAAAATAAGAGATAAGTTGCCTAATACATAAAAAATTGGTGAAAATAACAAATCCAAGCAAAACACACGTCACCAATCCACCCATCACTTTCAAGCAATCAACTTCATCATTTTGGCCCTTCAATCTTCACTAAGAAACATAAACAAGACCAAGCCAAGTCAACCTCTTCATGTCATTTTTATTAATAATAAAACTATAAATGGTACATAAAAATTCCAATACTAGATTTATATAAGTTTATGTTCATCTGATCAACCAAACGTGTCAACTTCATCACTATCTTTTTTATTAACAATAAAATGATAAATGTTTTATAAAGATTTGAACTTAAACGTTCCATGACACTGTGTTCATCTGAACCGACCCAACAAGTCAACTTCACCACTGTTTGTGCACAAGACACAGAAGACACCAATGTAGTACATAAATACCCAGAAAACAGCAGAGCAGACAAAAAACATGGTGATTTCTCCTAGGAACCCAAAACCAAATGAAACAAAAAGTGTCTTCAATTCATTTCCAAAGCACCCATCTCAGCCTCACTTTCAGGTCACCTACCTCCCCCAATCCCACCAAACCTCCTATTCTATCAAACCCTCTCTGCCTAATCTTACCCTTCTCCATATTGTCAATTCCATTAAAGATCATGTCTCTTTTTTTTTTTCCCTCTTCTTGATTTCATCATAAATACAAAAAACTTCAACCAAGATTGATATTATTAATGTTGCTGTTTCCTTGACCTGGTTTCTTGGAGTTTTATGGGTTGGTGGGTCAATTTTTGTAGGCTTCTCTGGCTGCTCTAAACCTGGAAATTTTCATTTTTTTTCTGTCTCCATCTTTCTCCCATGTCAGCTTCACATGATCTTGACTAATTTATTGCTTCATAGCATGTCCATCAATTAATTATAATTATTACTTATAGTTACAATTGTTTTTAATTGAAACTCATTGAAATTTTGATCAAGATGACATTTTTATTTGAAGTAAATGGCAGGAACAGCAAGATTTGGTCTTAATGATGACAACCCATTAACCGAGATTGAATTTCTATTGAGAAAATTGTTTTTTTAATTTGGGAAGATAAAAAAAAAATATATATATATATATTGATTTTTTATTTGAACATTTACAGTAAAAATGGTCCCACATGCTTATATGTCTGAAATAGCTCCTTCTTCGTCGGTGATTTTCAACATTAAATGCTCTTCTTCTCTGATCCTATCTCATCTTCCTATTTATTCTGAGAGCAATTTCAAATCCACTCCTATTCTTGCGACTTCGTCGTTTTGCGGCGCGTATCGGGTTCCTCCCAGATTCGGCTCTTGTCGTCCATTGACGGTCGCTGGAATGGCTTCTAACGGCGGAGCCGCCAAGAATTTGGTGACCAATAACCACCTCCGGCACGTGGAGTCGATCGCGGTGAAACCGTCCGGCGCCGGGAAGATCCAGCAGCTCAATGCGGTGATTCTCGGCGAGGCGCTAGCATCGGAAGAGAACGATCTCGTGTATCCGAGCGTTGACTTCGCGAGCAAAGCTCTGGTTCCGTCTCCAGAAAAGGTTCTGTTTGTTTTATTCTCTTCTTCCCCAAAGCGATTCCGCTTCGGGGTTTTTGTTTTTGTTTTCTGTGATGGTGATGTTGATTTTGTTGCTTTCAAAAATTTGATTTCTGGGTCAGTATCTGGAGATGTACAAGAGGTCGATTGAGGACCCATCTGGGTTTTGGTCAGATATTGCTTCTGAGTTTTACTGGAAGAAGAAATGGGGAGAGCAAGTGTGTTCTGAGAATCTCGATGTCAGGAAAGGAGAGATCAAGATTGAGGTACATTTGTTTTTGAATGTCACTTTCAAATCTTGATTGTTTATGTGAAATGAAGCTTGTGATCTGAGATGAGATAATCCTTTGGGTTGATCTGCAATTTGGGGTTTATGTTTTGACTTTTGAGCAGTGGTTTAAGGGAGCTGTCACCAACATTTGCTACAACTGTTTGGATAGAAATGTTGAAGCCGGACTTGGCAACAAGGTTGCTATTTACTGGGAAGGAAATGATCTTGGTGTTGATGATTCCCTCACATACACACAGCTCCTCGAGAAAGTTTGTCAGGTCAATGATTCGATTTTTCTCATTTAATTCCATAATTTTCCTCAGGAATTGGTTCTTTTGAGTGGTCTTGAACTCACGTGCTAACAATTCGATTTCGGGTTTTTGGTTTTGGATTTGATTTGGCTGAGTCTGCTTTGCTGAGTTGATTTAACTTATCTGCAGCTTGCCAATTACTTGAAAGAAAAGGGTGTCAAAAAAGGCGATGCAGTTGTGATTTACTTACCCATGTTGATGGAACTTCCCATTACAATGCTAGCTTGTGCTCGAATTGGTGCTGTGCATTCGGTATTGAAACACATTGATCTCTAAATCAACAAAGCTTGCCAATGGTTCTTGAATAAATAAGTAACTCGTATTTCTGTCAGGTTGTATTTGCTGGATATTCTGCTGAATCGCTTGCTCAAAGAATTGTGGATTGCAAGCCAAAAGTTGTCATAACGTGCAATGCTGTGAGAAGAGGCCCTAAAGTTCTTAATCTGAAGGACATTGTTGATGCTGCCCTCATCCAATCAGCCAAAGACGGGGTCTCTGTAGGTAGTGGTTTGAAACATAACGATATATGCGTCTCTAGTCCTTTCATATTACATCTGGGTTACTCGACAGGCCATAGATCTCTGTTGACTTTTTGGGTCTTGTTTTAGCAGATACATGCTTGACTTATGAAAACCCAAGTGCCATTGAGAAACAGAACACTAAATGGCAGGAAGGAAGAGATGTGTGGTGGCAGGTTCGTAACTTTGAGTGCTATATGTTTTTTGCATTCAATTTCTCCCTTGTATCAAGCATATTCATGAGAAATTGATGATGTATATATATAATGTTCCTCATAGTCAACATATTCGGATGCATGCTTCATCAATTGATATTGGTGATGATTTGTGCACTTCAGGTTCAGTTACTAACTTTCACATTTCAGGACACTGTTCATAAATATCCAACCACGTGTGAAGTGGAGTGGGTTGATGCGGAGGATCCACTGTTCTTACTGTATACCAGCGGCAGCACGGGAAAGCCAAAGGTATGAATAATCATTTTTGTGTTAGGATAGTTACCATTAAATTGGGGACTTATTGAACTTAGGAGCTTGGTACCCATGTCTTTACTGTTTCTAGCTTGATTTCTATGAAGCCTATGTAAAGTGTCTCTCATTATACTTAACAATTCAACTGAATTATATCAACTTTTTCTTTGGGATAATCTCTCACTTAGAAACCCCTAAGTATGCACCATTCTCAACTAACTAACCTTAAGTTTGAAATGTTTTTGACAATCCCTTAAGTTTTTCAGTCTCATTTTACCCAATTCCGTCAACTTTTAGGATGTCAAATGATGAAAATACCCCCATGAAAAAAAAGCAAGGGTATTTTTGTCCTTTCACACCCAAGTTAGGTGGAGTTGTGGTAAATTGAGACTAAAAAAAAGTTAGGGGGGTTGTCAAAAACTTTTTAAACTTGGGGGTACACGATGGAGATGCAATTAGAGTCCCACATCAAAATCACGTATGGATCTGATCATCATCTGATATACATCTTTGGGCTTCTACACATGGGCTTGATCTATGTGGTTGGATCGGGCTTTAACAAGATGAAATGAGATGTTTACTCTAGTTTCTCCTATTGCATGCTGTAATATGTACATTTTTTTCTTCTAAAAGGGAGTTCTTCATACAACCGGAGGATACATGGTGTACACCGCTACAACTTTCAAGTACGCATTTGACTACAAACCATCTGACATCTACTGGTATGTCCTTGAAACAACCTCAAATTATCCATAATGTCCTTGATATGGATTCGATCTATTTTGATGACATGGCATATCTTTGTCCTGAATTTAGGTGTACGGCTGATTGTGGTTGGATAACTGGGCACAGCTACGTCACTTATGGGCCCATGCTCAATGGAGCTTCAGTTATCGTTTTTGAAGGGGTAAAGAAATTTATAGAACTGTTTCATTACTCAATATTCTTTGATAGATCAGTTAACAAAAGTATGTAAAAGGAAGTTGTAAATCCCCTATCCCCTATATCATGGAAAGGGGATCTAAAACACCTTTTATTAGTAAGGGCAGAGTTTAATGGTAGAATTTGGAGATCTCGGAAAAAAACAATAGTATATTATGAAAAGTAGAAACTTGGGATAATCTCACAAAAGTATACTAAACTTTCAAAATTTCTTACTTCGCTCTTTTTTGGTAGTAAATGACAAAAGTACCCCTACACCAATTTAAGAAAATTTACTATAACTGGCATAATTTTGAAAATTAATGAAGGGCAGTTTTGTCATTCATCACCAAAATATAGAGTGAAACGAAAAAGAATTGAAATTTTAACGCAGTTGGGCGAGAAAATTTAAAAGTCACTGAAGTGAGAAACGTGACAATTTTAGTGTACTTTATAAGTGAGAAATTTAGCATGAAGTTTTAAGCTTCAAATAATTTGATGTCCTTTATAAAGATCCTTTGTCTTTATCATCATATCTCATGATTTATGAAGGTTCATGATTAAAAGTGTAACAAAGCTATACCTGAAATTTCATCATGATTGTCATTTAACATCACCATATGTGTGTTGATGCAGGCTCCGAATTATCCCGACTCTGGACGTTGTTGGGACATTGTTGACAAGTACAAGGTGTCGATATTCTATACGGCTCCCACATTGGTGCGGTCCCTCATGCGTGATGGTGACGAGGCAAGATATATCTTTAACCTTATATATGCATCAATGGATTAAATTATTTGCTTGAGTTGTTGCTATACCGTGAAGAGTTAGAACTGAGTTATCTCCTTTCCACAGCCTTAGAGTGTCTTTAAATATTGTTTTTGCCTTTACGCTTGGAATTCCTTGTTGGGATAATTGCGAAAATAGACCCTGTGGTTTACATGTTTTGCAAGTATGTACCCTGAACATTTTTTTTTTTGCACCGTCAGTTATGTTTAATGGAAAGGGGTAGATTTGGTCACATGACATGCACATGACTTCCCCATTTAAAAAAAATATGAAAATACAAAAAGTTCTCAAATATCTTTTAAAATATGCAAAAAAAAATTTAAAATATATTTTTATTGATATGAACTATTATGACTTTGCAGTATGTTACTCGTTACTCACGCAAATCCTTGCGTGTCCTTGGAAGTGTTGGTGAACCTATCAATCCTAGCGCATGGAGGTTTGTTTTCATCGAAATGATATTTTATTTTATTTTTGTTCTTCAATGTTGTTGATATGCACTTTTAACACGTTCCAACTCCTGGCAGATGGTTTTTCAATGTTGTTGGAGATTCAAGGTGCCCTATATCCGATACTTGGTGGCAAACTGAAACTGGTGGCTTTATGGTAATTCTTTATTCTTCATTTACTTTTCTTTTTCCAAATTATCTGTCAACATGGAAATTTTGGACAGATTTAACTTGGGTCAATTGCAAATAACTACCTTAGTGAATAGCCCATAATCACATGAACCCATAGTAAAAAAAAAAAAAATCAATACACATGACTACCTTTATGAATTTCCATGTATCACTATCGTACAAATAGACGGAAACCATGAAAATTTCCTATTTTTTTGTCACGTGAATTTAAAATTTTAAAATATCCCACAACTACTCATTCTCATCCTTTAATCTTCAGGTTTCAATATGATTCCGTGAGAATGAGTGGTTTTGGGATATTTTAAAATTTACACTCACGTGTAAGTCACGTTGATGAAAAAAACAATTTTTTTATGGTTTCCGTCCATTTTGTATGATGGTGGGATGTGAAAATTCATAAGTTCATGAAGGGTAGTCGTCTGTTTGTGGAAATTTGCTATGGGTTGATGTGTTTGTGGAAATTTACTATGGGTTGATGTGTTTGTGGAAATTTACTATGGGTTGATGTGTTTGTGGGCAATTCATAAAGGTAGCTATGTGCAATAAACCCTTTTATCTTTAATCTTTAACAGTGTTCATCACGGTTCCTTTACAGATAACTCCATTGCCGGGTGCTTGGGCACAGAAGCCTGGTTCTGCTACTTTTCCTTTCTTTGGAGTTCAGGTCCTTGATGCTACCGTCTTACACATTTGTTTTATTTTATTTCTTCATAAATCTTAAATTTTTAAATTTCTTGTTCTTTTTGTAACCACAGCCTGTTATAGTGGATGAGAAAGGTGTTGAGATTGACGGCGAGTGCAGCGGATACTTGTGTGTGAAAGGCTCGTGGCCTTCTGCATTCCGAACTCTTTATGGTGATCATGAAAGATACGAAACCACATACTTCAAACCATTCCCTGGCTATTATTTCACCGGTGATGGCTGCAGCAGGCAAGCTATTATTTCTACTATTTGACTTTTAGCAAAAATTAAGGATGATTATCTCTAGTGTTTGATTTTCCTACATGCCTTGTTTAGTATCCTATATCACCAAAAGTTCTGATATCTTCCCAAGAACTCGGTGAAGTTCAACCACCGAGTTTGATATGTGGAAATTGGTCCAAACCTCAGTCAAACTCGGTTAACTATTTTTCATATGCAATTCTAAAGTGTATATGGAAATCTGTGCTTGAAGATTTGTGCATAGCATGAACATGAAAATAGATTATTGATAGCAAGTCAATTCACTTTTCAATTTCAAAGAACATGAATTACAATGTGTTTTAAACTTTCTTATTTCACTAAATTACTGTTATTTTTGTCTTTAATATATGTGTTATATATTAATATATAATACAAAACGAGTTTTGCTTATGTCTCCCCCAATTTCTCCCTGATCAGTCAAAGGCTCCTTATTTGTCGCTTCGCCATGTTTCACAATATTTATCAGCATTTTATTGAGTGGGGTGATTTCATTAAACTGCATTTTTTATCAGCATTTTTATTGAGCTGTTTATATTTATGTTTCAGGGACAAGGATGGATACCACTGGCTTACTGGACGAGTTGATGATGTCATAAACGTTAGGTACTTTTTTTTTGTGTTTGCATATATAATGTAGATATGTAATATTATACCTTTCTTCATCAATCTTATATATTTTTTGTGTTTACACAAATAGTGTAATTATTTAATATCATAAATTTCTTTTATTTATTTACAATTTATGCAGTGGGCATCGCATTGGCACTGCAGAGGTGGAGTCCGCTTTGGTCTCCCATCCCCAGTGTGCAGAAGCTGCTGTTGTGGGAGTCGAACACGAAGTCAAAGGGCAGGGGATTTATGCATTTGTTACTCTCGTTGACGGCGTTCCTTACAGTGAAGAACTCCGTAAAAGTCTTGTGCTCACCGTGAGAAAGCAGGTTTGTGGCAAACCCATTCGTCTCTTTTCATATATATAGGATGAAAAACTCGCCTTGAACATTCTGCATTTAAGGCAGGGATGATTGCAGATAGCTAACTAGAATTTTAAAATGTTTACAGCTCCTCCACTCCACTTTTCATTTTTTCAGTGTTAAGCAAGGTTATAATGTGCATATAATTTTGAAAGTGAAAAGCCAAAAGTGCCCTTCACTATTCATCAATTTTGCAAATAATTGTCGACTTGGACATTTTGCATTTAAGTTAGGGATCATTGGAAAAATGACCGTGTGCTATGACATTTTTACAGTACTAAGTTTATTGCAAAAAGTTGTCACATATGCAGTTTTTTTTTGCACGGTTGATTATGCTGTTAAAAATGAAGTGAAAAAACTAAAATACCATTCAAATATGTAAAATATTTTTATATTTAAGGGTAATTTAGTATTTAGAAGAAAAAATGGGGGCACCGGGCACGTGACCCATTTGCTGTCATTTTTAATGGATATTGACAATTTTTAATAATTATGCCTGATTCTAGTTCTCACTTCCCATATGGACTTTGTTGGTCCTTCAGTATTAGGAAAATGTTTCAATTATCATATCCTTAATCATGTCAATTTAATCCTCGCACTGTCAAATGTTCCAATTTAGTCCTTGTCTCATGTTCCTGAAGCTCACTTAATGTTGTAAATTTCAGATAGGAGCATTTGCAGCACCCGACAGGATCCACTGGGCACCGGGCCTTCCCAAAACAAGGAGCGGGAAGATCATGAGGAGGATACTCAGGAAGATCGCGTCTAGACAGCTGGACGAGCTCGGGGACACGAGCACACTTGCAGACCCGAGTGTGGTCGAGCAACTCATAGCCCTTGCTGATAGCTGAGGCCTTGAAGAGAGCTCACTCGCCTTTCTTTCCAGTCCCAAAACCTCAGCTTAGTAGCGAGATGGATTCATATCGAGTACAAGGAGCCTCGTCGTGTCATCTAGTTTCAATTATTATTAGTTTATCACCCTTTTTTAACTTTAATTTATTTAGGAAAATAATGTGATGTTCCACAACTTGTTTTGTTCAATAAAATGAGCTGGATGTGCGAATGCAAGGTGACTGAGTCTATAGCTTTCCTTATGAGTTGAAACGAGGTGTGTAGGAGTAGAGTTTGGGTTTGTAATTCAGTGAACAATAAAGTTCAGGTCTAAATTATAATGGGCTTTGGCTTTATATTTCTTTTTTTTTTTTGAAAGAAGCTTTATATTTCATGTTTTGGGTTGATAAATATAAAAAATAAATTAGGTATAACGACGTGTACAATTTTAAATTTTCATTTATGTGTGAAGTATAAATGACATTTGTATACGAATTCATATTTTAACCTCGTGACATTTTTTTGTTTGAGAACACCACGTGACATTTTGATTAAGAATAAAATGTTTTTGCCGAAATGGTGATGTTGTCTCTTTTATATGTTAAAAATTTAGTCTGGATCTAATGTTTAATGTAATTTATCTTAAAGGGGTTTCAATTTGTAGATAAATATTGCACATTTTCATCTATGTGCAAAGTAAAAGTGATTTAGTAAATTAATATCTTATATTTTCACTATGTCACACTTGTATGGAAACAAATTGTGATAAAATTGCCGTAAACATGATAGTACCTCTTTTGTACCTTAAAATTTTCATCGTGGTCTGGATATAATGTTTTATGCAATTTATAGATAAATATCGAACACTTTCATTTATGTGCAGAGTAAAATTAATTTTTACAAATAAATATCTTATATCTTGACTAAGGAAAATTTGGATTGAAGAACTTAGGATTTTTAGATCTACTGTTTTATGCAATTTATAGATAAATATCGAGCACTTTCAGTTATGTGCACAGTAAAATTAATTTTTACAAATAAATATCTTATCTTTTCTATTCCTTTTAAATTTCCATTATCGTCTCGATCTAATTTTTAAACAATTTATAATAAATATCAATCACTTTCATTTATATGTAAACGTTGCACATCTTTAGATTTTCTTATTAATATTGTACAAAACTTATGATTACACTTCTTTATTGTTGATGGTATTAAAAACAAGCATGCTTTGGCATATTAGATTTGTCATACATAAACCTTATGTTGACACATGATTTTGGCCCTGATACAAGGTAGGAATCAAAACGAGATCTTCTTTTCTTCGGACAGTTAAGCCAAAACCTTCGGTCATGTCTAGATCTTCTGGCCTCTGCCCATCAGGAAGTTCCCATTGAAAATGATAGAGTAACTTGGCAAGTGGCAACTCGATATTCGGGTGCGCAAACGGTATTCCAGGACAAATCCTTCGTCCGGCCCCAAACGGGATGAACTCAAAATGCGTCCCCTTGAAATCGACTGAAGTATCGAGAAACCTCTCGGGGAAAAACCTTTCGGGTTCAGTCCAGTACTTGGGATCTCTTGCGATCGCCCATTCGTTGATAATGACTTTAGCTTTTGCAGGTATCTCATATCCGTTGATCACGCAGTTTTCTCGACATTCTCTTGGCAGCAGTAGAGGCAGAGAAGGGTGTAGCCTCAGGGTTTCTTTGATTACCGCTTTTAAGAACTTCAGTTTTGGAATACACGTTCCATTTTCATCGACAAACTGTCGCACCTCCGCTTGTGCCTCCTTAAGCAGCCTCGGGGTTTTCAACATTTCTGACATCGCCCACTCCACCACTGTAGACGAGGTCTCCGTTCCACCGATAAAAACGTCCTGCAATGTAATTAAAAGTATCATAGTTTATGCCACCAATGACAAAATCATCGTGGGTGAAGTGACATAGACTTCAGGTAATAAATATAAGGGTCAGTTACATTTGACACACTTAACTATACCCCGTTTACACTTCGTTACACATAACTTTGAATTTACCTTTTTAACACGCTTAATTGTACACTATTTTCATTTAACACACTCAATTTCGAATTTACCTTTTCAACACCTAACTTTCATGTTTTTTCAATGTTACAATTTTCATTACAAAATCAGTTAAGTTATTGTTCATTTTTACAAAATGATGAAACTGTCCTCAATTTCGGAACACTACTTCCAAAAATTAAACTCCAAAATCAAAACCATTTAGAAACATGAACCCTAAAATAAACCCTTATGATCAGGGTTTCTAAGAGGGTTTTGATTTTGTGGTTTCATTTTAGGGTTATGGTTCCAAAGCTGAGGGTATTATCGTCATTTTATAAAGATAAACAGTAACTTGATTGATTTTGTAATATTGAAAAAAAAGAAGAAATTTAAGTGTGTTAAAAATGTAATTTAAAATTGAGTGTGCTAAATGAAAGCATGATATACTTAGATGTATTAAAAAAGTAAATTCAAAATTAGGTATAGATAAATAAAAACGGGGTATAATTGTGTGTCTTAGATTTAATTTACCCCAAATATGAGGTTATTAGTTACATATATACCTGTAATATTGTATTTCATCTTTTTATAATAAAAAATAAAAAATAATAAGCAATGAAGTAGCAATATTTTTACTGACCAGTATCACTGCTTTGATATTATTGTCAGTCAAAGGGGTCTCAAGATCACCATCTGCTTGAAGATCCAACAGAACATCCACAAGATCTTTCTGGCTAGCTTCTCCAGCACCATTTATCTTCTTTTCTCTATGCTCATCGATGATGTTCTGAAGTATCTCGTCGCTTTCTCGATGCAACTTCTCGAATTTCGCCCTCAATCCGCCGATAACCTCCAGCCCTTTGATCGAAGGGTATGCCTCCGAAAGGCTAAACCCAGCTGCGAGCTTCATGGACTCTTCAACGATAGAAATAAATCTGTCTTGATCTTTACATTTGCTACCAAACGCGGCCCTCGATGTTATACTATACATGAGCGAGAAGATCATCTTGCTGAGGTTGATTTTTGATCCGTGGCTCGAAGATATGGTTTCGATGATATTGGAGACCTCTGCTTCTCGGATGGATTGGAATGACTGGACGCGGCTTGCGCTTAGAAGCTCTGTCGAGCAGATTCTCCGGAGCTGCTTCCAGTAGCTGGAGTATTGTGAGAAGACGATGTCTTTGGAGTTGTAGAACATGATCTTGCCGAAAATGAAGTAGGCCCTGTCGGAGAATTTGAGGTCGTGGGTCGTGTGGACTTGTTTTGCGATGTCGGGTGAAGAGATGACGATTGTGGGAACTTGACCGAGCTGTAGGTACATGATGGGTCCGTGTTTCTTAGCCAAGTTTGTGAGGGTGTGATGGGGTAGTGAGCCACCGGCGACGAGTTGGTGCAAGTTGCCTATTAGTGGGAGCTTCCATGGACTTGGTGGAAGGTTTGTGGGTTTTGGTCTCTTCATGGTTTTGATGATCACGAGGAAGAAGATGAGGAAGGTGAGGAGGATTGTGAAGAAAGATGAGTCCATGAGGAAGTGAAGAAAGATAGCATAAGCAAATGAACTATATAGGAAGAGTTCATTTGATAGATGACAGATACATAACATTTTGTTTTCCAACGTGGTAGTTGATATTTTGTTTTCCAAGTTTAAGGTCAAGCGTTGGTGTCAAAGAACCTAATCTTGTCGGCCGCCAATCACCATTTCCATCCTTTAATATGTAGGGGCCAACTCTTCTATTATCGTGTAGGAAAGAGACAATGCATATCAAAGTTTTTTGGTCATATGTATGTTAAGCATCAATCAAGGAACTGATTATGCAGACACATTTTCTCAGATTGTGTTCATTACCATAAGAGCATCTATAATCGTGGCATCTGATGCTAGTTTACGATGACTTCTCTGAGGACTGAGGCTGTCCTCTGACCACTGTGAGGCATATGGGCCTTTGATGACTCTAATTCGGAGGTCGGAGTTGGGCCTCTGATAGCTCTCCTCCAATCCGAAGGTGTAACGTGACATTGTGTTTGAAAAAAATGACTATTAGGCTCCAATGGTCATTTTTATTAATAAATATAATAAATAAAAAAACAAATTCCCAAGAAACAAAAAAATCTATATATTTAACACACTGTGACAGTAACTTCTATTGAAATCAGCTGAAAACTTCTATATTTTGACAGTGGATATAATATATTTTGACCACGGAAACTTCTACGGAAATCAGCCGAAAACTGTGCTAGTACACCCATGACTTTTGAAAAAAATTTATTTTCGTAAACACTCAATTTTTTACTCGATTCATAGATTAAAATCCCTCACGTTCATAGATGTGGAGTGTGAAATTTTACTTGAAAGTGGGTATCATAAATTTTGACCACGGAAAGTTCCATTGAAATAAGCCGAAAACTGTGATGGTACACCTATGACTTTTGATAAAAATTCATTTTCGTGACAACTCAATTTTTTTCTTGATTAATAGATTAAAATTCTTCATGTTCGTAGATGTGGAGTGTAATTTTTTTTTGACAGTGTATATCATATAATTTGACCACGAAAACTTCTACTGCAATCCGCTAGAAATTATGATGGTACAACCATGACTTTTGATAAACATTCATTTTCCTGACCATCCAATTTTTTTCTTGATTCATAGATTAAAATCATTCATGTTCGTATATGTGGAGTGTAGAATTTTTTTTGATAGTGGTTATCATATATTTTGACCACATCAACTTCTATTGAGATCAGCCGAAAACTGTGATGGTACACCCATGACTTTTGATAAAAACTCATTTTCATGATCACCCCATTTTTTGCTTGATTCATGGATTCGAATTGTTCACATTTGTAGATGTGGACTGTAAAAACTTTTTTGACAGTGGATATCATATATTTTGACCATGAAAACTTCTACGGAAATAAGCCGAACACTGTGATTGTACACCCATTACTTTTGATAAACATTCATTTTCGTGACCACCCAACTTTTTTCTTGATCCATAGATTAAAATCATTCACGTTCATATATGTGGGGTGTAAAAAAATTTTGACAGTGGATATCATATATTTTGACCAGAGAATCTCCTATTGAAAATGAGCCGAAAACTATGATGGTACACCCATGACTTTTGATAAAAATTCATTTTCGTGACCACACAATTTTTTGCGTGATTCATAGATTAAAATCATTCACGTTCGTATACGTGGTGTGTAATTTTTTTTTGACAGTGGATATCATATATTTTGACCACGAAAACTTCTATTGAAATCAATCCAAAACTGTGATGGTACACCCATGACTTTTGATAAAAAATCATTTTCATGAC